>SJYX01016154.1:121531-201773 GCA_006410675.1 Oreotragus oreotragus
GTACAACTTTCCTTGAGGACAATCTGGCAGTACTTTTGAAATGCCTTTAAAATGAAATCTGACCACAGAATTGCACTTTAGGGACAAATTATAAATAATGAAAATGGGTCTAAAATTTTGTGTATGAATGTGTGCACCCAAGTACCATCCTTAATAGCAGAACTGAAAAACAAATGTTCAACAATAGTTGAATGGTTAAATGAGATTTGGTTGAAACTGCAGAACTGAACTCCACACAGCCATTTAAAAATGATGATGCAGAATAGGAATTGGCATACTTCAATCCACTGGCCAACTTATCCCACTGCCTATGTTTGTAAATAAAGTTTGAAGGGAGCAGAGCCACATCTGTTCATTTATGTATCATCAATGGCTGCTTTTTGGGCCACAGAGGCCAATTTGATTAGTGACAGAGACCATAATACTATCTTATATGTCTCTTAATATCCTTTTACTATTTATTCAAGTTCTTTTTCTATCCCTGGACTGCCATGACATTTTTTTAAAATTATGTATTTTTATTATTTGTCTGCACCCGGCCTTAGTTGCAGTATGTGAACACTTAGATGAGGTATGTGGTATCTACTTCCTCAACCAGTGATCGAACCCAGGTCCCCTGCATTGGGAGCATGGGGTCTTAGCCACTGGATCACCAAGGAAGGCCCTGCTATGACATTTTTGAATCACTAGCAAGGCAAAATCTTACAGTAATTTTGGGTTGCAACACACTGTATTTACTAGAAACCAAGAAGATCCTGTCTAATATAGAAATCAATACTTCAATCTTTACCATAGGAATTCTCTACCTCTCATTCAGCTAGACAGCTAGGAACAACTTTGGTCGGGCTGCCTACAGCCAATATTGGTAAGTCCAGGCTTTCTTTCTTCTTTCCTTGCTCTTGATTTCCACCTTCTTTTCTCATCTTGTTCACCTTGAGACGGGTGGGAAAAAAAAAGGTACAGAAGATAGGGAGGATGAAAAATAAGGACAGAGACCTTCTTACATAGCCTGGGATTTTAGAAGATAAGACCCACCATTTCTGGAAGGGGCTCATTCTCTGTTGCATACTTATAAGATTTGTTTCTTTGCAGAGCCCACATTTGATTGTATATCCATGAGGTATCCAGCCTATTATCCTTCACTTTCTATACCCCTGGTCTTCCATGTAAATTATCTCTATCAGGGTCCCAGGTTGTCCCCTTGAGTAGGTTTTTAAGTGTTTCAAGTTTGGCTGAATCCCCAGGGTGTCCCATGTTAAATATCCATGCATATTTCAGCTGATACACTCTGGGCATGCAGCTGACCCCAGCACGGCAATACTTATTTTTACTTCACTAGTTGAATAGCTGGATGACTCAGCTCTGCCTTCTAGATTATCCAGGTGGATGTCAGACATTGGTATACTCTATTTACCAAACTCTTGCATAATCACAGGGAGGCCTGAAGGTTCCTTGAAAACCTTTCTCACAAGATTTCGTCACCCTCCTTATAAAGGAAAGTGAGATGGTGACCCAAAATCAGTCCTCCTGGAAAAATCTCCAGCTGCCCATTTTTTGTATGTAGATGAGCCATCCAAATAAGTCTCCTCCAATGGCAATTCTCGCTCTTAACAGTTTAATAAGTGATTTTTGTTTCCTCCCATCTGTATTTGTTAATGGACATATACTATACAAAAGATAAGAAAAATACTTGAGAGTTTCTGTTTCAGTTTTTAAATGTGCTGCTCTTCGAATCATTGATCATCTTGTATTGTCACTGTTCACATCTATACAATGGGCTAGAAAGCATAGCATCATTACTAGGGATGTAATAATAATTGGTGTATTTAGCTTAAATTTAGGCAAGACCAATTGAACATAGAAAGTTTAATTTAGAAGCATGGGGTCTTTATTTCCTACATTTCTTATAACTCAGAGTTATTTTTTATTTCTGGTGAAGAGAAGAGTCAGCTTTTGCTAAGAAAATCATATATCCTTCTAACTTTCTGCTTGCTTCAAACTCAAGCTAATTAACCAAACAGCACCTTTAGCAAAGAAAAGCTGACACAAGAAACTGGACACAGTCTGTGCTTCACGTACTCTGAGGAGAGAACAGTAAGTAAGGTGCTCTGCACAGCTCAATAATTTGCACCCCAGGAAAGCAATACTTCCAAGGGCAGGCAATATGTCTGCAGCATCCTCCTGGAGGAAGGAGGGCCAGCAGCTCATCTTTATGGCTTGAGGCTTGAAAGCTGCTTAACTGGGCGGAACGCCACCTCCTTGCCATCAAAGCTGGCCACCTGGCAGTGAATCTCAATGAGACAGCTGACTGGCTCAGCAGACAAGTTGCCTTGCCAAGGGGATGAGAACTTAACCAGAAGGTCTTTCAGGAAATCTGTTTAGGATGTGGGGGATGAAGAGGAAGAGAAGGAGCAATTCATCCCCTGAACGAGGCAAATGAGGAGTTGCTGTTTCTCGGTCGCACAAACCGTTTTCCATTTTTTCTGTACCCTTAGCTCATTAAACCCTAAATCCTATGAGTCTGATTTCAGATTGTGATATTAAATCACCCATGAATCAAGAGCCCTTTGTGAATAAGTTGTGGAAGTTGACTCAATTCAAAGAATTTTTAAAAAAACATATAGTTTTTTTTTTTTCATTTGAAAAGGACCAATACAAACAATAATGTTACCAAGAGGGTATATGATTAGTTTTACAAGTGTATGGCTTTAAAATGCCTTGATGGTTACTTTTCTCTAAAGATTTAGAATCATAAACCTCATAATTAATAGTAGCTCTCATCTTACACAGTACATGCTATTTGCCAGGATTGTACTCAGAACTTCAATTAAACGCTCTCATCTCATGCCCTTCGGAACCTCTGGGTAAGGCTTTCTAGCTCCACTTTGCAGGTAAGTGGAACAAAATTCAGAGAGGTGTTGTAAGTTACCACAGATATATAGTAAGTTATAGAACAAAGATTCAATCCTTAGTTTCTCCTCTCCAAAGCCCAGATTCTTTTTATGCTGCTGATTATACAAATTTGTTATAAAAGATAGTGTTTTTATCACATGAATGAATAACCAGGGCTGCAGGGAGGATTGTGTGAAAACATGTGTGGGATATCCTGTCAAACCACTCCCGTCTATCTTTCGCTTATCTCTCTGGACCTGAATGTCTGTACCTGTCACAGAATCTCAGCTGCATTCAACATTCAGGAGAACCTACATGTCTCCTGGGAGCCTCTTGCTGGTGAATTAAGGCAACAGGACATCATTTATGCCCTTTGTTGTGAGGGTAGGGGGAGAAGTTGAGAATCAATGAAACCTGAATATAATCTTTGGAGAGCCCAGTTTTCTACCTCTGACTTTGGGTTGTGATAAGATGGTTCCTTCTGTGTCCTTGGCAACAGTGAAAAATTGTTCATTTTTGGTCAAACTGTGTGTGTGTATGTATGTATGTATATGTATATGTGTATGTGTGTGTGTGTGTGTGTGTGTGTGTGTAGTGTTACTTAGCTTGTCTTTTAAAATGATACTTTGATTCTTTTGGAATTAGGTAACGTAGAATTAAAGAAAAATAATAAAATAAGATGATGTAGTATAGAGTCTCCAAAAACAAAGCCCACTCAGAATAAATGACTTTTTGGAAGCAATATTCGGAAACCCACTTACTAGATCAAAGCACAGATTGAATTGATTCCCAGCCTCACTATTTCTGGCTATGGGATGTTGGTGGAGCAAATAACAAAACTGAAGTCTTAATTTCCTCATATGTAAATAGGAGGCTATAGAACTTACTTCAAAAGTCTGTTATGAAAAATGCAAAACATATTCTATCTACAGTGCTTAATGTCATATACGTTGCCCATGGCCAATACTCAAAAATGTTAACAGCTATGATCTGGCCTTACTGACCTTGAGCACTCTATATTTGAAAATTGGAAAAATTGAAATGCTGCTTCTCTCCCACTTTTCTGGTTTCATCTTGACTTTATTCACTTCATTATGGATGCCCGAATAGGAAAGAACTTGTCCATTCCCTCCCAAAGTTGGGTTAAGCATCCCTTCTAGGTACGACCGCAGTTCTTTGTGCTGACTGCTATTTTAAGAGTTGCCACACTGTCCTGGAAAGGCCTGTTTACTCATCTGTGAGCCCTCATCCCCTTGAGGGCAGGAACTTGATCTTATCCCTCTATCTCTAGCACCTAGTAGTTCTTGAAACACAAAGTCTATATAACACATAGCTACTGGGAGAATAAATTAGAATTGATGAGGTGACATAGGTGAAGATGTCAAGTTATTAGGAATGTTATTACACTCCCTGGGTATTATTGTAAAATATAGTAATGCTTGTGACATACAGCTTTTTCCACTTTTCTAATACTACTAACAAAGAAAAAACTACTTAATCATTTGCTTAATAAAAAGCTGAGTGACATCACCTCACACCAGACCTTCACTAAATGATCAGTTTCATCTAAAAAGAATTTATTTCATACCAAACAAAGTGCATGCTGGTTTTCAGAGAGAAAACTAGATGTGTAATCACCATGAATACCACTTCTGGTGATGTCCATGAGGCTCACAAGAATTTCTACACGGATTAATTCTGGGAAGAGCTGTAGTAACCCAGGTGGTGAATACTTGTTCCATGACGATGACATTGACCTCATAAATTCTCAGGATGCTGAAAAATGGAGGACGGCTTTACTGTGGATTGCTTTGCTGTGTGCAGCATCCGTCTCCAGGCTTTGGTGTAGGGCCTTGAACAGCCTCCCCTAGGCTGCAGATGGGTGAGAGAATCGGCCGCAGCTCTGAAAGGAGGGGAGGGCAGCAAAATGAGCCAAGGCTTTGTGTCTGCTCATTACAGACGCAACAGTTATGCAAACTAAGAACCCAACATTTTACTAAATGGATGCCAAAAATCCTGTCCCACATGAAAACAAATGTTTGAATCTGCAGAGAGCCTATGTAGAATAAAATCAATATGCTGTTGTTGGAATACATGTCTTTTGATGAAACTGGTGCTTAAAAATGCCTTGGACCTTTCTTTCGAATGAGCCTTATCTAATAGCAAATTGGATATGCATTTTCTCTCTATTAGAGATGGAATATTTGAAAATGTCCTTTTTCTCCCCTCAAAATTTCTGCTGGGAAGGGACATGAAGGGAGCAGGAGGAGCAGTTTTGTCCAAGGCACTTCCCTTATAAGAGACATGATTATTTAGTATGCTTGTTTCAGAGAAGAGAAAACTGAAATTCTCAGTAGTTAAAGAATTTTCCTAAAAGTCGGCAGGTATTTGAACTCAGGACTGTAGGACATCCAGGTCTATATTCCATCTATTTTATTACATCATCTCTCAAGGAAGGTGAGTGCAGTCTGGTTAAGTTACTCTAATATCTGATTTCCTTATTCTGTTTACATGAGGTTTTTAAAATGTAAACTATTTTATTGTGCAGTGAGGAAGCACAGAATGGTCATATATTTGCTTGGTCTTAAGGATAAGGTATTTCTCACAGCTTTGTTCCAGGAAGTAATGAATGAACAAACTCGCAGCCTTTTTGAGAGACTAAAAAAGACTCTCAGAGTCTAATTTAGTTTCACACTTTTTAGCCCCAGAGAAGTTAAAGAAGAAGAAATGGTACTCAGTTATTGTATCTGAATTTACTAGAAGATTTCTGTAATACCACAGAGGACTTTTGACAATGAACTTTTGATTTTTGTTTTCAGCACAGGGTGACGATTGTGATGATTATATCCCTATTTTCTCTTTCTCTTTCATGATTAATCAGCTAACTCCCTGTTCTCTTTAAGTTTACCTTAGAGCATTTTTTTGCAATATCTCACAAAAGGGAAGTTCATTTATTTATTTTTTGCCTCCTCTAATAATCATTTGCCTGGCACAAATGATTTTAGAACACAGAATTATGCAATGGAACCTTAATATTACAATTCCACTAATTTGGTCCCATTTATTATTCTGTCAAATACTACTTACCAAATTAGGATACAAATAATATGGCCATGAAGACACATCTGGAAAGCAAATTCCTTCTAAGAACATTTCATCCCATTGGAGTAGGGATCTGGACAATAGTCACAAACACCAGAAAGAAAGAGCAGGTGTTGGATGGTGAAGAGTGGGTGAACGAAGCCAAGTTTAATCTGGACAAGGAAGTCCCACTGGGCCAGTGAAAGCTGGGAACTGGGAGGTACAGGCAAGCGAGGGTCAGGGATGTCTAAATAACATTGTAGGTAATGCATGCCTATAACTTTTGTATTCAAAATTTAAATCATTAATTTATCGGACATTTATTTTCTGTTTTGTGGTGATGTAGGGATTCAACTTAATTTCTTCTAGAAGGAGAGTCAAAACTCTTAAAGCCATTGATTAAATACTGAGGCTTTCCCCTGCCAAAATGAAAAGTCACTTTCCCGTGTAATAAAATAGACATGTAAGTCAGCTGGTTGATTTTCTCGTCCCTATTGCTGATTTATCTGCTTATGCATGGGCCAGAATCTTGCTTTTTTAATCACACTGAAGCAAAGTGAAGTGAAGTTCACTCAGTTGTGTCCAGCTCTTTGCGATCCCATGGACTGTAGTCCATGGAATTCTCCAGGCCAGAATGTGGGAAGGTAGCCTTTCCCTTCCCCAGCCTTTCTAACCGAGGGATCGAACCCAGGTCTCCTGCATTGTCGACAGGTTCTTTACCAACTGAGCTATCAGGGAAGCTCTTTAATCACATCAGTTTGCTTCATTTGTATATTAAAATAGTAATCACTGAGTATACTTGATGTGGCCACCATTGTGTTGGTCCTGGGGAATAACACAGACAGAAAACCTTCCCTCTGGAATCATATCTAAAAAGTTTGAGTGTCTGGCAGGAAAATGCCCTCTCTCTCTCATTATTCTTATTTTTAATAAATTTCTTGCCAATTATCATATATCTATATTCCAAATGAAACTAAGTTTTGTAGTTCTAAGAAAAATAAATGAATGAATTTTTCATTAGAATTCATTCAATTTATGTATTCATATGATGGAAAATGACTTTATTATAAGGTGTACTTTTGCATCCTGGGACATAATAGCTTCTTCATTTTATTTCTTTTCTATTCACTCGCATTATAAAACATCTTATAGTGTTATTAGCTTTTCTTTTTTTTTTTTCAGTCTTTTTAGTTACTAGTTAGGAAAACATATGCATGTAATGGATTTGTCTCTTTCTTTTCCTTGCTAATATCACTTATTTTTATTATTTTATCTTAGAATCCTCCAAACAGCATTGTTTAAATTGTGATCACTGGTTTCACATACATTTTGAAACAAATCACAAATATTTTTTAGTATGATGTATGCTATCAGTGTTAAATAAAGTCTTTGCACTTCTGCTATATTCTTTTTTAACCTAACATTTTTTATTTTTAAGTTTAAAATGGCATTTTAGAGACAGTTCTTAGATTAATGTGTTTATATTGTTTTTCATTTATTATGTAAATTTGATGCGTTATGTTGCCATATTTTCTAATGTTGAACTATCCCTGCATTCCTGCCATATACTCTCCTTGGTCATGGGTTGCTATTCTTGTCCTGTGCACCTGGATTTTATTTGATGATTTTTGTATATAAATTAGTTTCTGTATTGCATTCATATTCATGAGTAAAATTTTTTACTGTGTGGTTTTTTTTAATTCTGTCTTCATCAGGTCTGGGAAATAAGGTTATGCTAGCTTTGTAAATTGAATTGGGAAGCTTTCCATCTTTTGTTATGGTCAGAAATTTTTTGAATATCATAAGGATTATCTGTTCACTGAAAGTTAGATAGAATTCAGCTGTAAAACCATCTGGGCCTGGCACATATTTTAGTGAATAGATAATTTTCAAAGAGGGTTTGTTGTACAGTGGGAAGGGAACTGTCTTTGTAACCAGAGACATACATTTGAAGCCCTGTCCAACCCATCACTGACTGTGTGACTTGGATGAATGACTTTTCTTTTCTGTTAGGTAGTAATCTGTTTATCTTGGAGGAAGTATATTTCCTAGGGACATTTATTAAATGAGAAAGTTAAAGTAAGGAGCTGAGTAGTATCTGACAGGTAGATGCTCAATAAATAGCTGTTTATCATTCCTGTAAGTCAGTCTCATTCCTCTCTGGCTGTATGCATTCTCATCATCTGCCTCAGTGATAACTACATTGGTCTATAAAGAGCTTGAGTTAAATCATTAAATGTTCTCCAGTGTCCCTGTGCGCTTGGATTGATCTAGTAGTTGCCATGCTGAGCTGCTGGGTCTGCTCGAGGGACCACTGCATTGAAGCTCTTCTCCACATGTTGCTTTTTCTGTTTTTGATCAAAGTTCAGAATAACCTGGTATAGAGGCACATTCTGATTTCTAAACTTTCAATTCATTTTTTGGAGGGTATGCAAGGATGTTTTCAATAGTACAAACACACTTTGGAATTTCTGTTCTATCTGTTCTGGGTCATCTGACAGCCCTTTGGGCCAGTTGCAAAGGAAAATTTATTGATCAAAACCACTTTTTTAGTACTTTGGTAATTTAGTTCAGGAGAAGATGATAGTATCACTCATTTGCAACTAACATTTAATCCTGAAATATTTCAATGCAAGAGATTTATTTTTCTTTTTTTTGGTGAGTACAACATATTAAATGAATCGTTGGTGTCCACATGAGCAGATCCTCAATGAATCCAAAGGGAAAAGTGATTAATTTTTTTTTTTTTTTAAGTTCCAGTAGGGAAGAAAAATCTACCCAGGCTGTGTGTGTATGATGTTAAGATAAATATCTGAGAAATTTAAATAAAAAAAAAAAAACACACAAACTGTTTACTAGATCCCATCTGAGTAGATGAAAAATTCACATAGATATACACACTAATAGAGGAGTTATAGTTTTTCTGAAGAATGCATAAAGGTGCTTACTTTTTTGAAGAACTAAGGATTCCTGGTGATAAGTAAAGAGGAATTTGCATTTCATTTTATACCACTCTGACCAATTTTATCAAGAACTTTTAAAAGTTAAGTTATGTTAATATATATATCTTATAATATTCAAATGCTGGCCCTTTCCCCTTACAAAATTGACTATTATTTATTTGAACTATGAAATAAAGAGCCTAAATCTAGTTGTAGTCCACCTTTGTTTGAACTCCTTCATTCCCTCCTTGGGTACCAAGTTTCTCTGAGTTCCATTTTCTTCATCTTGCTTTAGGCTCTCCAAGGAAAATTTACTGCAAGTCTGGCCCAGAAAACATTTCTGGAACTTAGGCTTTGTTTGAGGGTGTTTTTGAAAGGGAAATTTGCCATCATCAAATACAGTTTCTTGAGCCCACACAGAGTGTGTGGCATGGGTCCAGTAGTTCCTTTCTGGTTCCTTTGAGATTTGTTTATTACTTTGAAAATCAGAATTTCCATGAAACGGTCTAAGACTTCCCTGCCTCATAGCTCAATAGAATGGCTGAGCAAAGAGATTTAACTTCATTTGGAGGGTTGGTCTTGCCACATTTATTAACAGCGATAAAAGCAACAACACAGAGCAAAACAACCATGACTGAATGAGCACACAGCACAGGAAGCCAAGCTTCTTTTTCTTTCTGATGCAACCTTTAGGGTCAGCGTAATGTGGCTGGGTTTTGCTGGGCCAACTCAGACCTGTTCAGGGTTGCAGAGTTAACGTTGAAATAATCATCCTTGAGGGGGTGGATTAAGAATGAGTTATAAAGCATGACGTTGTTGACAGCTAAAGCAAATTATCTTTCAGTGCGAGAGCAGGAGCCTGTGCTACTGGGACAGGCTTTGAGCTGCAGTGCCCTTCCTGCACGCTGCTGCTCCTATGTTTGGGGTCTCAGGGCTGTTCATCTTCGGTCACAGGGGCCACACTCTCTCTTTATTGTTGGCCATCCAGGGTTAATTTGCACACATTCCCAAGAAAGCTCTCAATTTCCAGAGAAGAATTTTATTTGGCCTATAAATGCTCATCATTTTTCCCCTTTCCTCCCCTCTTCTCTGCCCCTCTCCCTTCTTCCCTGTTCCCCCAACTGTTAAACACACACACACACACACACACACACACACAGAGATTGTGCTCAAATACTGACTTAGATCCATGTAAGAATGTGGCCAAGTTTTCACGAGCCCACACTGAATTGTGAAAATGAGAACAATGTCACACGGAGCTGTGGCTCCCATCAGCATTGCTTGTCAGCTCTGTGCAGCTCATCAGATATTGTCTTCACACCTGACATAGAGTAAATGTACACTTCCGGGCCTCCCTGTGGTTGACTAGGACCATGTAACTAGTTTCAGCCAATGAACTGTAAGAAAAATGATGTGTATTACTTCTGATCAGGGAACATCCAGAGCCCTCTTTTTCCCTCTAGCACAACAACAGCCACATTTGCAATGGTTTCTTGGTCACTCTTGATCTCTAAGGACTGGCTATTCCTGCTTAACCATGAAAAATATGCAGCGTGTTGTCTTAAACTGCTAAGATTGACGCGGAGTTGGGGAAGATTTGTTACTATACCATACATCACCCTATCCTGATACATCAGCCAGTATTCATTGGTATAAATGCCAGACGCACTTCTTAGAAGTGACTTGGATTTATTCCGGTATTATTTCCTACCTTTAAAAATATTTAAATGTCTTTTAATAGCCTCATTTGAAATTAAAATATAGTAACCTTATGACAGTTTTCTTTCTTTGTTGTTGTTGAATTTTAGATTTACCTATGAAATCTAGAAGTCTGAGAACCACTGCTTTAAGCTCCTTCTATGACCCAGTGAAACAGTACAGAGACATTCCAGAGTTTTCTAAAGTAGTCTGTTAGATTCAAACAAGCCCTTAGTTCTTTAGATTCAAGTTCTTCTACAAGCAGATATAATTCGTGGCTATGCCCAACTTCTAACCTTATCTCTTGTCCCACTGCCTAGGGTTATACAAAGGTTCAGCTTTTTTATTCCCTATTCCTTTGAGGCTTCCTATGTTTTACTTCTCAACATCTGCAAGCATTTATTCAATGGTTTTTGCCCAATGTGCTAAACCATTTGGCAGTTAAATGCACCTGCCCAGGGACAGCATAATTTTTAAATCATGGAAGTAACATTGGAGATACGATAAGTTTCTCTGTTTTCTCACAGGAATTTTAGTTTGATAAGAGCAGGGGAATTTTGGTCTACTTTGTTAATTGGTCATTTCAGTGTTGAGAGGAATATAGGGGACATAGCAGGAACTCCAGAGAAGGCAATGGCACCCCGCTCCAGTACTCTTGCCTGGAAAATCCCATGGACGGAGGAGCCTGGTGGGCTGCAGACCATGGAGTCGCTAAGAGTCAGACACGACTGAGCAACTTTACTTTCACTTTTCACTCTCATGCATTGGAGAAGGAAATGGCAACTCACTCCAGTGTTCTTGCCTGGAGAATCCCAGGGACGGGGGAGCCTGGTGGGCTGCCGTCTATGGGGTCGCACAGAATCGGACACGACTGAAGCGACTTACCAACAGCAGCAGCAGCAGTTAGGAACCCAATAAATATTTCCCAAATAAACTAATAAAATCTGTGTATTTCATGTGCTAATGATATAGTACTGAATTTTTAAAATACAGATTCCTCTGATACCTTCCAGTTGTTGATAATGGTAGGTTTAAGCTTCAGAGGCCTTCTAGTCTATGACCAGTGTCCAATTACTACAGTTCTACAGGAACAGGTTAATTTGCTACTGAAAGCACAGGTTGCATTTTATCTCCTTCACCCAGTCTGACAGGATTTTCCCCTCTGTAGTTTGAAGGATTTTTCAAAACCGCAAGATAATTTTTAAAGTACAGATTCCTCTGATACCTTCCAATTGTTGATAATGGTAGGTTTAAGCTTTAGAGGCCTTCTAGTCTATGACCAGTGTTCAATTACTACAGTTCTACAGGAACAGGTTAATTTGCTACTGAAAGCACAGGTTGTGTTTTATCTCCTTCACCCAGTCTGACAGGATTTTCCCCTCTGTAGTTTGAAGGATTTTTCAAAACCGCAAGTATGTGTGTGGTTTTTATAGCCTTACAGCCCAAAGCCACATATACTGTTAGAAAGTTATTACTGTTTTCCTTTCTATTGTTCAAGGTTGAAACTATTCACATATTTATTCCAGGGACAGTCATGCATGATACAGAGGTATGTGCAGTGAACATTCTCTACTTGTCCCTTAGGCTGTCACCTATACTATTTGGGCTCAAATACAGTTCTTTGTTCACACAATGAAGGGTGGCTCACAGTCTGAAGACACCAAGGAGTCAGATTTGCCAGGGTTGATGGTTGATGCGTATATACACCTTAGACTGCTTTCTCTGCCACTAATAGATCTTGCAGCCTCTAGTATCTGCAACGTCTATGTAGCAATCTTCGGTTTGAAAAAAAAATTTTGGAAATTGTATCTGTCTGCATAGAAGTTCAGGTCCAAGAGCTGCAAAATAATGATAGTATTTGGATAGTAGATTTCTAAGTGATTCTTAACTCAGCCTTATTTTTGCTTTATTTGTCTCTAGGCAGCCTCTAAAAAAGATATCAGTGTACTATCTTCTCAGCCTTCTGCAAAGAGCTGGAAATACAGAGAGTAAAAAGACAGAGTTCTTGTGGTTCTCATGGCCCTTCTCAAACTGGCAGTAAGACGCACAGAGTTTTATAATGCAGACAAGAAAGTAACTCACTTTTTAAATTTAAAGGTATTAAATAGACTTCTCAGCCCCTTACATAGAATTCAGCTAAGTTCTGAAATGCAGACTGTGTCTCCAGTGCTTGCTTGCCAGGTCTCCCTGTGCCATTAAATAACTAAGTTTAGCATGGCAATTTTTTTCTAAATGAATTATGGGCCCACGTGTAAATGCACGAAGACTGTGCGTCTGACTCGTGTCACGTGCATCCTCACAGCTGTAGTCACACATACTTGCAGAGAGCATCACAGATGAGTGTTTCCCACATTCCTGCTTTTGGGTGACTCTAAGAAACCTGAGGGTATTTAGATTGATGAATGGTGTGCTTGACTCCAGGCTTCTGCCTGCCCGGCTCCAGAGTTTATCTGTTTTCTGTTTGTTTTCTGTGCTCCTATTAGGTTGTTGTTAGTTACATTCTGATGTTTGTAGTTTGGGAAAATCTGTATCTTTGTTATTTATGTTATCAATAATGTGACCTGGGCCTTCCTCAGCAATGTTCCAACTGTTCCCAGGTCCTCCATCACTAATTATGCAGATGAACAGATTGTGGAAACTCTTTCCTTATGGCTGCATTCTGGAGGAGTTGTTTTTATTAAATTGTCGGTGTCTTGAATTATAATTAGGTACTGGCCCATTTTTAAAGCATTTCTCCTCTTTCTCTCTCTTCCAATCTCTTCCCTCTTTTCCTTCCGCATATCATCTCCTTTTTCAGTTATTCAGAGATGAAACTTGATCAAAAGAGAAATAGCAGGAGAAGCTTCAAGTCCTGAACTTTAGAAGTGAGCTTGCCTAATAGTAGATGGCAAGGCAGCACATACATACCAGGAGGTTCTGTTTCTTGCAAAAAGTCATTAGGATGCGGAGCAGCCTGCCAGGCAAAGTCATAGAAGCTGGAGAGCTTAACAAGTTCAAGGGCAAGGAAGGGATTCATTTACAGCCTTGCAACAAAACTGGCCAGTCCACTAAGAAAATAAATTTAACAGTGGTCACAGAAAACAGAGGAAGAAATATGGGACCTGTGGAACCCTCCCCATCTACCTCTGTTGGCCAGATCCTTACATGGTTCATCTATTTGCCCCTTGGGCAAATGATACTGATCTTATTATGTAAAGTTTATTAAGCATTCAAAACATGTTCATCACTCTAATGAAGGTAGGAAACATGACCTTCCCTGGGAATAGCTTGCCTTAAAGAAGTGTGAGGGCTTTGCCAGAATAAAGCATAGAAGATGCAGGCTAATCATGATTTTGTTTTTAAAGCACACACAGCTTTTTTGAGTGATAGTAAGTGTAAGGAGGAGTAAGTGTAGAGATCACAATGAACAAGACAAGTATCTGAATAAGTCTCAGATACTTTAAAAGAAAACCTGTCTTGGTGTTTTATAGCCTAGTTTTACTCTTTAATTTAGAGCTCCAAAAGAGATCTGTGATTTCCTGTCAACTTTTCTAATCTTGTTTAGAAACTTAAACAAAAGAATGTTACACTAGAGAGAAATGTAGATAGACCCCAGTCCTCATATAATTACCAAGGTAAATATGTAAAACTACATGTGTAGGATTCTTCCATCATATTGATGTATCTGTATATTTTAAAGAGGGGTCAGGAGAATTTTGTGTAAGCCTTAGTATTAATTTGCCAGCACCTGGAAATTAACTAGATGCTAAGAAGCAGTCATTATAATATTATTTGGAAAGAAATTTATGTCAAACTAGCCTTTCTCCCTTGTATTATTGGAAGAGGTAAAGTACTTCGGTTTAGCCATTAAGTCATGTCTGACTCTTGTAATCCCATGGATGGTAGCCCACCAGGCTCTTCTGTCCATGAGATTTTCCAGGCAAGAATAGTGTAGCAGGTTACCATTTCCTTCTCCAGGGGATCTTCCTGACCCAGGGATGGAACCCAGTTATCTTGCAACATAGGCAATTCTTTACTGGCTGAGCTACTGTATTATTTGAAGAGGTAAAGTACTTGGTATACCTAAATGGGTGCTGATGCTTTTTATATTATTATCACACAAACATAGGATTCAACCCAAGTCTGAAAGAAATTAGGCCTCTGAGAGTGTTAATTATGTTTGGGCAAGTGATATTCAGTATTGTTAAATAAATTACAGGATCATAAAATATTGAAGCCAGAGGGAAACAGAGCTTATTAAGTCCAATCTACCTGTCTTAAACATCAGTAGACCTAAGCAAGTTTTAGAAGGCACTCAACTAAACTTTAAAGACTTCCAGGAAAGATTCTGGATCAAGTTGTTCCAGGGATTCATACCTCCAATACCATAACCCCCATATATGGTTATGATGTGTACATCACCAAAACTGGAGGACACCATTAATTCCTTTTTTTCTTTTATTTTAATAAACATATTTAAAATAGTCTTTAGATTTATGTAAAAACTGTGACAGTAGTACAGGAAGTTTCCATATATCCTGTACTCAGTTTCCCCTGTTATTAACAATTTACTGTGGTATGGTCCATTTTGGGCATCCCTGGTGGCTCAGCCAGCAAAGAATCTGCCTGTAATATGGAAGAGCTAGGTTTGATCCCTGGGTTGGGAAGATCCCCTGGAGAAGGAAATGGCAACCCACTCCAGTATTCTGGCCTAGAGAATTCCATAGAAAGGGGAGCCCGAAAGGTTACAGTCCATGGGGTCACAAAGAATTGAACACAACTGAGCTACTTTTAGTCACCCATGGTTCATTTTAATTAGTGAACCAATTCTGATTCATTATTTTTAGTTAAAGTCCTCAAGTTGACTTGAAAAATAGTCACAACCTAAAAGCTGAGACTTATGTCTTATTTGGTAGGAATTTTTATGACTTGAAGGAGACAACATCTCAAGTGACTCTCAGAGAACTGTTCTGAGGAGGCAGAGGGAGAAGTCAGGTTATATGGAGACTTGTAACTAATGGGATATAGTCTGAACATCAAAAGAGTATTGTTAATTATAAAAAACCAGATATCTCAAGTTAAGGAATTTAACAATTTACAATGCATAGGAAGATGCAAGACTCAACTTACTAAAATCATTCCTTTCATATGAATCTCAGCTATCTGGGGCCAGTGCTTACATGGGAGTGGTTGATGGCTGCCAGAGAGCAGGCATTCTTCTTCCTGGGCTCAGGAATTCACATTTGAAGGGCTGGAATCCCAGATGGCTGTGACATCCTTGTTTATTGATACAGCAGAAAATGCTTGATTTCACATACACTATAGCAGTTTTCCTTTCAATCCCCAAGAAAGGCAATGTCAAAGAATGCTCAAACTACTGCGCAATTGCACTCATCTCACATGCTAGTAAAGTAATACTCAAAATTGTCCAAGCCAGGCTTCAACAGTACATGAACTGTGAAATTCCAGATGTTCCAGCTGGATTTAGGAAAGGAAGAGGAACCAGAGATCAAATTGCCAACATCCACTGGATCATCGAAAAAGCGAGAGAGTTCCAGAGAAACATCCACATCTGCTTTATTGACTATGTCAAAGCCTTTGACTGTGTGGATCACAATAAACTGTGGAAAATTCTGAAAGAGATGGGAATACCAGACCACCTGACCTGCCTCCTGAGAGGTCCATATGCAGGTCAGGAAGCAACATTTAGAACTGGACATGGAACAACAGACTGGTTCCAAATCGGGAGAGGAATACGCCAAGGCTGTATATTGTCACCCTGCTTATTTAATTTATATGCAGAGTACATCATGAGAAATGCTGAGCTGGATGAAGCATAAGCTGGAATCAAGATTGCTGGGAGAAATAATAATAATCTCAGATATGCTGATGACACCACCCTTATGGCAGAAAGCAAAGAAGAATTAAAAAGCTTCTGATGAAAGTGAAAGAGGAGAGTGAAAAGGTTGGTTTAAAACTCAACTTTCAGAAAACTAAGATTGTGGCATCTGGTCCCATCACTTCATTGCAAATAGATAGGGAAACAGTGCAAACAGTGACAGATTTAATTTTAGGGGTTCCGAAATCACTGTGGATGGTGACTGCAGCCACGAAATTAAAAGACACTTGCTCCTTGGAAGAAAAGCTATGACCAACTTAGACAGCATATTAAAAAACAGAGACATTGCTATTGCAACAAAGGTCTGTCTAGTCAAAGCTGTGGTTTTTCCAGTAGTCATGTATGGATGTGAGAGTTGGACTGTGAAGAAAACTGTGTGCCAAATAATTGATGCTTTTGAACTGTGGTGCTGGACTTCTCCAAGGGACTCTTGAGAGTCCCTTGGACAGCAAGGAGATCCAACCAGTCCATCCTAAAGGAAATAAATCCTGAATATTCATTGGAAGGACTGATGCTGAAGCTGAAACTTCAATGTTTTGGCCACCTAATGTGAAGAACTGCCTCATTTGAAAAGACTTTGATGCTGGGAAAGATGGAAGGCAGGAGGAGGAGGGGACGACAGAGGATGGGAGGGTTGGATGGCATCACTGACTCAATGGACGTGAGTTTGAGTGAACTCTGGGAGTTGGTGATGGACGGGAGGCCTGGCGTGCTGCAGCCCGTGGGGTCGCGAAGAGCTGGATGTGACTGAGCGACTGAACTGAACTGTCCTATTTACTTCTCATGTTACCTTAGGCTTCTTTTGGTTATGATCATTTCTCAGGCTTCCTTTGTTTTTGATGACTTTTAATTGACAGTTCTGGGGAGTACTGGTCAGACATTTTGTAGAATGTCCTTCCATCATGTGAGTTTGGGGAGAAGCCCACTGAGGAGGTGCTGTTCTCATCACATCATATCCAGGGTGTGTGCATGCATGCTAAGTTGCTTCAGTCATGTCTGACTCTTTGCAACCTCAGGGACTGTAGCCTACCTGGCTCCTCTGACCGTGGGATTCTCCAGGTAAGAATGCTGGAGTGGGTTGCCACGCATCTCCTATACCTTTTGAGTTGACAACAGTTCTTCACCACTAATGTCACCTGGAAGCCCCATACCAAAGGTGTGTGGTGTGTGTGTATGTGTGTTCAGTCATGTCCAACTCTTTTATACATGCTGTTAATATGACTTATTACTATTGATGTTGACCTTCATCACCTGACTAAGGTATTGTTCATCAGGTTTTCTCACCATGAAATTACTCATCCCTACCCCTAACCCCTTAAAATGTTCTCTTTGGAAGGTAGTCACTAAACACAGCCAGCCTATCCTTAAGGAGGGAAGAGTGATGCTCTACCTCTCTAAGATGAAGTATATGCATAAGTTATTTGGAATGCTGTTTTTAAACACAATTCTGGAAAATTTCTGATGTTGAATTTTATCACCTAATTCACTGAATTGGTCTCATATCTTATTTTTTTAAATATGATTTATAATTTAAAAATTAGACCTAATCAGATATTTCATTTAAATTTTTGAAATATAGTGATTGCAAAAGATCTACAGGAAAAAAAATAATCCTAAGTACAGCGATTTAAATCAATTTAACCATTTAAATTTTGTTGCTTTTTATGCTTGTTTAAATCATTTTTTTAAATTATGGCTTTCTTAGGTCATTTCCAACATATCTATTCTTACCTATTCCAAAGTATACTTAGTTACTGCTTAGAATGTAGGTGCTAATAAGTACTTTAACACACAATGGCTACTTACTCTAATCACTAACAGGTCCCTCAGCTGCCTGGTTTCCCCCCAACCCCATAATATCTCATTTGGTTCTTAGAGCCCCACCCTTCTACCAGTTTTTATTATTTCCTGTTTTCAAATAGATATAAAAATATAAATTAAAGAAATAAACATATTATATCTTCACTGGGTCATGGTGAGCGCCAGGACTAATTCATCACCTAGGTTTAGAGTTGCTATATTAAGAATGGCAATAAGTTTTTATTCCATGTACCTACTTTGACCAAGTTTAGAAGATACCTGAAAAACTATATTGAGAAGGATTCTAAGGAACTGGTTTACTGGGGAATTACATGACTGATAAGTTATGGGCATAAGAGAGAAAATGTGGAATACCTTCTCTAGATGATACTCTTATACCACCAGATAATCTAACATCATCTAATAAATCGCAGGGTAACCAATTTTTTGAAGACTTCTTAGTGGCTAACTTGATTTCTTTATACTATTAGCTTACCTTCTTATCTCATGGGAAAAAAAGCTGGTAACTATTTTCCATCATGTAGTTTAGCAACATAGGAGTCTATGGAAGAAACTTGACTCAGTTCTTCTTATATATGGGAAGACAGTAATGGAAGAAGACAGAAAGACTTCTCTATCAGGAATGAAATCCTAATTCCATGTTAAATTGTTTCATGCAAATGAAAGTATGAAATTGGAATACAGCAGACAGGCATCTGATTTTAGAGCAAGGAGCCAACCTTTAGAATAGGAAAAAAAACATGGGGTCAAAATGTCTGTTTCCTCTGTTATTCTTCAACCACTGGTCCCATCGAACCCTAGCTAAAAGTACTAATGGAAACTCCTGAAAATTTAAAGTTACTTATCATAAAGTTTTAATAATTCTCAAGTAAGGAGAAGTTGTTTTGAAACTGAAACTCAATGGACTAGTCCACCTCAGTTATAAATACAACATACATGCCAATATCATGCATTTGATGTTTCTGGGAAGACACCACAATATCTGCTTAATTCAGATCACAGTGTCTGAAACATGTACAAATGGTGAATGCCTCTTTTGGAGAGAGCTCCTTGTACAGTAGTTTTGTTTTGTTTTTCTTTTCTTTTGGGGAGGGCATAATATATAAAATAAACTCACTGTAATGCATTATACTGTTTTTCTTTGAAAAGAAAAAAATCTGAGTTAGCCCTAGAATATTACAGATATGGGGTAGAGATGACAAGGATAAAACAGAGAACTGAATATTGGGAAAGAGTTGTTTTTAAGAAAACCCTCTGGCTTCTTAGCAACAAAAACAAATTTTAATACTTCCCAGATTCTTCCTAGGGCTGGAGATAAACAGCCTAATAGAATGTTTTATGCTAAACTTAAAAATATTTAATGTTCTAAGATGATATGTCAGAAGAATAAAGACATTTATTTTAAAATTTTCATATATTAAAAACTGAAAATGGTTGCCAGTGCTATGGAGCTCAGAGTTAAGATACAAAATAAAATCACCTTATTGTATTGGATATATAATCAAAACCAATGAGAAAAAGTTTGATAACTACTAATCTGAGTATATATTACAGGGAAAAATAGAACAATGTAATCATGCTTTCATCAAAACTGTTCTTCTGATGTCTCAGAGGGTAAAGAATTCACCTGCAATGCAGGAGACACGGGGGATGCGGGTTCAATCCCTGGGGTCAGGAAGATCCCCTGGAGGAGGAAATGGCAACCCATTTCAGTATTTTTCTTGAAAAATCCCATCAACAGAGGAGCCTGGTGGGCTACAGTCCATGGGGTCACAAAGAGTCAAACTGAGCGCGTGGACACACACACACACACACACACACACAAGCACATGTATATTAACTGGACATCAAGCACACTCGTAATAATGAAAAGTCCATTCAAATATCCCTCTGCAATAGAATACATAAGTAAATCATGATGTATTCATATGGAATATTATTCAGGAAATGCCAAATGGATGACTATTTGCAATATGGATGAATAGCAATATGGATGACTCTCAAATTTAATGTTGAATGAGAAAAAGCTATTCACAAGACAGCACATATAGCATGATTCTATACAAGTGAAATTCTGAGATGGACAAAAATCTCCATTTAAGAAATCACAGGCAAGTGGTTACCCTGGGGCAGAACACAAGTGGATAAGGACCAGGAAAGTGGAATGAGAATCTTCTGTGAGGCACGAACGGTCTCTTTTTTGATCTGGATGCTAGTCATACAAGGGTGTTCACTTTGTAAAAAGTCTAATGAGCTGTACATTTATGAAAATTTTCTATATGAATGCTCTTGTTTAATAAAGTTTTTAAAAAATATTTTATAGGTATATAATCAAGAAAGCAAATATAGCTTGTATGCAGACAATCAAAGGGTTAAAGTAGTTTGAATTGCATTTATAATTCAACTTTCTTAGGAACTTTTTGTCCATTCTGCCAGCTAGCATCTATAAATGTCAGTAGAATTTTTTGTTTTCAGCTTTAGATTTTTGAAATAGGGGTTGATGTTTTTGTACCTGTACTGCTATGTTTTAAAGTATTTAATATCCTTTGCTTCTGATCATTAGTTCTTGATCTTGGAAACTTCCCAGAGAGAGAAACTTGGGACTTGAGTTTCTTGATCTAGAAAGAAATAAGACCACCCTGATGGCTAAGTGTTTCCTTAATTTGATGTGGGTGCATCTTGTCATGGATATGAGGAATGAAACAGAACTTTGCTATTTTATCTGTCTATGAACAGTGGATTTATACACATAAGAAACTTTGTGTTCTCAGCCTGAGACCTGCTTGGACATAAATTGCATTCACTGGGGAATGAGTGATTAATTATCAAGAAATGGTAGGGTGTATAGGAGGAAAAAGAAATACCCTTATATAGTCGGGACTGGTGTCAGATGACAAAAGTACAAATCACAGTACCAAGGGTTACAGGGAACTCTGGGCTAATTTTTGTTGGCTCTGCATCTCAGGAGATGATTCTTGAAGCTGGAGCAGAAAAAGTATGTTCAGATAGATGACAGGTTCATGGTTTTGGCGGATTTTGATCATTCCTTTAGTTTTAGGAAATAAAATGACAAATGTATAGACATTTTCAGGAGAAGACCCTGATCAAGTTGAGTTTTAAGCCCTTTGGAGGAATTAGTAGGGCCTATAAATAAGAAAACGCGAGTGTGTATTGGGTTGGGGTGTCATGTGAAACTGAAGAGCATTCCTGTGTAATGGTAACTAGCATGAGCTTTTGTTTCGCTGGTCTGTTGCTTACTAGCAGTGTCTTAGAACAAGTTAATTCACCACTTAGAACTTTCTCTTCTCCATCTGTTAAAGAGATAAATAGTAATACCTATCTGAGAGTTCTAATATCTACCTTAGAGGGTTGTTTGATATTTAAATAAGATGATTCAGCTTAGTTCAGTTCAGTCGCTCAGTCGTGTCCAACTCTTTGTGACCCCATGAATCGCAGCACGCCAGGCCTCAGTGATGGCATCCAGCCATCTCATCCACTGTCGTTCCCTTCTCCTCCTGCCCCAGTCCCTCCCAGCATCAGTCTTTTCCAACGAGTCAACTCTTCGCACGAGGTGGCCAAATTACTGGAGTTTCAGCTTTAGCATCATTTCTTCCAAAGAAATCCCAGGGCTGATCTCTAGGATGGACTGGTTGGATCTTCTTGCAGTCCAAGGGACTCTCAAGAGTCTTCTCCAACACCACAGTTCAAAAGCATCAATTTTTCGACTCTCAGCCTTCTTCACAGTCCAACTCTCACACCCATACATGACCACGGGAAAAACCATAGCCTTGACTAGACGGACCTTAGTTGGCAAAGTAATGTCTCTGCTTTTGAATATGCTATCTAGGTTGGTCATAACTTTTCTTCCAAGGAGTAAGCGTCTTTTAATTTCATGGCTGCAGTAACCATCTGCAGTGATTTTGGAGCCCCCCAAAATAAAGTCTGACACTGTTTCCACTGTTTCCCCATCTATTTCCCATGTATGGTATTTTAAAAAAGTAACTGGAACAAGCCTAGTGCTTAGTACATTTTAGCCATTTTTATTGCTAGCTTAGGACAACTCCAGAAAGGCATCTAAGACATTATATCAGGGCAGTGAGAAAAATTTCAGACTCTACTGATTAGGGAGATGAGACCTCTAAAGCAGTGTTCAGATTTGAATTGCATTGGTTCAGGGCAATACTGAACTTAAATACAGAACATTCCCAGTGTGTGCTAGGTCAGAAAGAATCTGAGTATAAAGATACACAATTTGTTTCCAAAGTTTTTCATTTTCTCCTACATAATTGAGATATGTATGTATTAAGTTTTCCAAAGAGATTATTCTGGCTGAATTTTGGCTGATTTGATCATTTTTTCCTAATATTTAAATAACACAGATATACAAAGTTTCTATCCAAAATTTATTGAAGATGTTTCATTTCCTTCTATTTCAGTCCATAAAAAGCACTCCAAATTCTTACATGATTTATTTCCCTCTCTGAAAACTTCCAACATTTTGTATTTCCAAAGGGTGCATTATCTCCAACCCATTCACTCACATTCTGGAAATAACATTTATACACTCATTTGCCCTCCTTCACCCTCATTTCCTTATTCTGTAAATTCTTGTCCCTATATTTATTTAGAAAATGAATGTTCTTCCCAGTTTTCTAACCTACAGGTCAGCAACTTGGGTACTGAAAGCTTGCGACCAGATCTGCCTTCATGGATTTGCATAATCATCGTCAACATCTGAGAAATTATCCTTTCTTCAATATGAGAGCCAAGTAGAGTAACCTCAGAAGAATTATTCTCCTCTCTGTCTTAGAAAATGTGAGGTATCTTTGTCTTGACAATTCTTTGCAAGGTCACCCAGCTCTTCTCTTTGCAGTGACTGTGATCAGAATATAGCTGTTGGCTGTGAATCATCAATTCTATCCTGTAGATGAGCAGTCTTATAGGACTTGCATTAGATTTCCTTTCTATGTGGGCTCAAGAATTTATGTTCCTTGGCATAGGGAGAGGAAAAAATCTGATTCATTGTTTCCCCAAAGATTAAGCCATTGTTGAGAATCTTAGGATGGGCCAACTTGCTTCTGCTGTGTACAGAGGGAAGTTTACCCCACCAGGTTATTTACCAGGAGATATAACATCCAAATCTTCAGAATCTTTCCCCTAGTAAATCATCACATATGTTTGCATAGTGTTTGGCATACACTTGTATAATGAGCTACATTATTTCTACAAAGCCATCCAAATTTTCTAACTTCAGGGAGATGAAAAAATGAGGCAGTTGTGTTCAGTTTTACCATTGGTGTGTGTATTAGTCACTCAGTCATGTCCAAATTTGTGACTCCATGGACTGTAGCCCTCCAGGCTCCTCTGCCATGTAATTTTCCAGGCAAAGATACTACAGCGGGTTGCCATTCCCTTCTCCAGGAAATCTTCTAGACCCAGGGACTGAAGCCGGGTCTCCTGCATTGCAGGAGGATTCTTTACCATTTGAGCCATGAGGAAGCCCTTTACCATTTGGTCAGAGAAAAAAAAAACAAAACAAACCACATGGAGCAACCAGGAGACCTATGCCACACTGTACCAATTCTCCTGGGTTGGTTTTGTTACTCCTACAGACATCTATTATGGGCGTGAATTAAAAAGTCCTTCAAATGAACAATAGGAGCACTAATTATGCCTGTCTCTATATCTACATGTATGTTCTTTTTTAAAATTTATGCAGCAATTCTATTGTCCTCAGCTCTTAATTTCATTAATCATAAATTAATTGTATTCATTTCTAATAGTTCTCTCCATAATAAATTCAGGTCCCAGGTTTACTGCTTCTTAGATATGTGACACTGGCAAATAATTTAAATTATGGGAATAATGTCTCATGATGTTCTTATGATGGTTAAATGTAGGAGGAAAAGTGTCTGACAAGGAGCAGGTGCTCAAAAATTGATCATTTTCTTCCTTTTCTACCTTTTATTGCACCTTATTCTGCCTTATGGATTAAAAGCATCTACTTTTTATTTGAGTCATACCTCTATGATTTCAAAACATCTGGCTAAAGAATGAAAATGAATGCAATCATCCAGGTGTTTGGCTGGTATGATGACAGATATCAAACACTTAGAACCATCTGGATGATTGACGTATTTTTTTCGCTTTCATCAGATGTATGTGAGTATAGTCTTGGTCAAAGGAAAAAGAATCACAAGGGCTTTATTTAAAGTTTAATAACTTTTTCCCCAAGAATGCTATGATTTGGATATCATCTGTTTCCTTTGAGATATGTCTTGTTCAATTCAATTTTGACAACAATGACAAAGCATTGTTTAATTTTATCATCCGGAATCTAGGAATTAAAAAAAGATTGGTGAATCTGTAGATTTCAAACTACCATGTTTCTACTCAAAACAATTAAGGAAAAGAAAAGCTAAGTGATGTTTCCAGAATATAGAGTTAGTTAATAGCATAGCAAGGAAAGGATAAAGTCTCGGGGCCTTAAGCTGTAGACTCCATTTCACCTAGTTTCTGTCTTCTTTCATCCAAGTCATGTGTAGTTTTACACATATGCACAAAGAACCATAAATATCCAACTTATATATACATATCAGTTCATATCAGTTGCTCAGTCATGTCCAACTCTTTGCGACCCCATGAATTGCAGCATGCCAGGCTTCCCTGTCCATCACCAACTCCCAGAGCTTGCCCAAACTCATGATCATTGAGTCAGTGATGCCATCCAACCATCTCATCCTCTGTCGTCCCCTTCTCCTCCTGCCTTCAATGTTTCCCAGCATCAGGGTCTTTTCCAATAAGTCAGTTATTTGCATCGGGTGCCCAAAGTATTGGAGCTTCAGCTTCAACATCAGTCCTTCCAATGAATATTTAGGATTGATTTTCTTCAGGATTGACTGGTGTGATCTCCTTACAGTCCAAGAGTCTTCTCTAACACCACCGTTCAAAAGCATCAATTCTTTGGCACGCAAATAAATAGCACCATTTTTCTTCCTGAAAATCTATGTTGCTCTGACATTGTCTTTTCCTGAATAATTTTTCAAACTTTTGCTAGTAAGCCAGAGAGACAAAGCCAGGCTACATGCACTTAGTCACAGACACAACCAGTAACCAAGATCCAACATGTGCCATCCAGGGCATTGCTTAAATAGATGTCATATTGAAAACTGGTATCCTGTGAGCAGCTGATGCAATTTTCTTCAGTCACAGGGATGAAGCCTGGATAGCATTCTGGCTCTGAGAAATCCCCAAGTCACAAAGAAATGATTGCATTTACCTAGCGGCTTTTCATTCCCAATACAACGTGTTCTTGAGCAGTTTCCCAAGGGAGAAAATAACATGAGAGTTTTTAAGAGTGCCGAAAGCTTACCCTCTAATCATCCTGTGTGGATTCCACCAGCATTCCAAGTCATTCCAGACAATCCCAAGAAAATTTTCGGACTCAGTTAGGTTTTTGAAACATTTTTTACTGCCTGAAGACACTAACGATAAGCAGCTTCAGATAATAACATTGTTATTTGGAAATGAACACAGCTTTTCAACTGTCATTCCTGTCATAAAACAACTATACATCTCAAAGAAGGCCTCCCTGATAAATACCGAAGAGGGTATTGCTTTCTCTCTCTCTCTCTCTGTCTCTTTTTAAAGGTGAGAAGTCAGAAGAGTGGGATATTTCGGGTTTGTTACTTTAAAATCTGTTCTTCTTAATTCATGCTTAAAACAGAAGTGGGTGGCTGATCTGTGGGGGAAGGAAGAACATTCCTGATGAGGGGGCTTGTCACTAATATGACCAGCTGCAAAATAGTCTGGAATATACCAGTCACCAATAGCCAAAAGTTACAGGGGGTGACTGTGCTCCAGTTATTGGTAAGATCCTCAGCTACCAAGATAGGACTAGGAGCCTTAGTAGCAGCCTTAGCTTAGTTGAAATTACCCTAAACTTGCAGTGAAACTAATGGTGTGCTGAAGCAAGTGTGTAGCAGCTTACAGGAGTCAGTTGCTAAATTTTGTGAACCCACTGATGTTACCTTAGTAGCTTAAAATTGACCATGGTGAGAGTATTTACACCATGAAAACTGGCATGTGCTACTAACACTTTTTTTTTCCCCTCAGAGAGCTGGTTGTTTAACCTTTACTTACACATCATGTGCTGCGCTGTGCTTAGTCACTTCAGTAGTGTCTGACTCTTTGCAATCCCATAGACTGTAGCCCACCAGGCTCCTCTGTCCTTGGGGATCCTCCAGGTAAGAATACTGAAGTGGGTTGTCATGCCCTCCTCCAGGGGATCTTCCCAACCCAGGGATTGAACCCAGGTGTCCTGAACTGCAGGCGGATTCTTTACTGACTGAGCCACCGGGGAAGCCAGCTTACACATCATGGAGATAAACATCACAGAGACAAACAAACCTGACTCAAATTCCCGCCTCTGCCACGTATGACATAGGAATTTGAAGAAGCAAAGCCCTCTGACTTTGGTGTCCTTATAGGTAAATTAAGAATGGTATCACATTTCATATTATTGCTGTGAGAATTAAATCAAGCATTGTGCCCAGCCAGAAATTTACCTCTTCTCAGATGTATCAGTATTCATTAAACGTGAATAGAGTACGTATTTTTTTGCTAGAAACTATGATGACTGCTAGAGAAACAAGGATAAAGAGATGGACTGGCAAAGACCTTGAGTGGATGCAGAACATAGATTTAATACTAACTACTATACCCTTTGGGAAGTACTATAGTTTGAGATGGAGCTTTCCAGGTGGTACAGTGGTAAAGAATCTGTCTGCCAATGAAGGAGACATGAGAGATACAGGATCAATCCCTAGATCTGGAAGATCCCCTAGAGAAAGAAATGGCAACCCACTTCAGTATTCTTGCCTGGAAAAATCCCATGGACAGGGATTTTGGACAGGATACTGGCTGGCTACGATAACTGGGCTGCAGAGAGTCAGACACAATGGAGCGCGCACACACAGAATGAGGTGCAAAGAGCCAAATCTGGGTTAGAGATGAAGGAGCCATCACTGTTAGGATTTCTTTAAAAGAGATACTTGTGCTCTAGTAAGAGTGAGGAACATTTGTTCAGCCATTTCTAGACATACTGAATTATGGTTATTTTTATGTTGCAAAATGTAGAGGATTAGGATTTCTGAGAATATATGGAAAGCAGGGCAGCACTATAGAAATGATGACATAACTGTTTGTAGATTATAATTACAGAAGCATGTTTCTCTACCTCAAAATCCAATCTTCACTGATTGTCATTCTGTCATTACAGCTGATTCCTTTGGGTGTAAAAGTTGTGGTCCAATGAAATTGTCCTCTGAAAGGCAATTATTGAATTGCCTTGCTACATTAACATTGAAAACGTTATTGAAAGTTTTTAACTATTGGGAAAGGAGACAGGAGCTAATGGTTCTTCAGGGTTAGTTATGAGTGAGGAATTTTGCATTGCTATTTTATCTAACAAAACTGTCATGAAAAAGGTATCTTTCTCTTCATTCTGCCGAAGAATAAATTTATGCTCAGAGAGCCTGAATTATGAGCTTGAGCTGGAACTGAGATCCAGACATGGAGCTGCCAAGTCATGAACATTAACTTGATCTTAAGATTTAGTCATTAGAACAGTCTTATGAGGCCCTATCATCAACCTCATTTTATAAATGTGAAAATTGGAGAGTCGTTTATTATTTTGCCAAATAGTAAGTGACAGACTTAGTCTTGATCCATGTTCTTTCTGATCAATACCATATTTCATATTTTAGTTGCCACTTTATCAGGGATCAGTTAACAATTTAATGAGCACAGGAATGGTCCAGCTATGGTATGGAATCCTCAGTGGAGAGTGATTAGGTGAGGAACCAGGAGAGAGGAAGAGGGTAGGCAGCGCTGAAAGACACCGAAGAAGCTTAGTTCCGCCCCAGGATTTGCTGAAGGATGATGACCATAGTGAAGCACGATAGATAAGCATACAGATTGACTTTGAGTATGCATTGGTGTTGGACCAATAAAGAAAAGAGTTGGACCACAAAGAAAGATGAGTGCCAAAAAATTGTTGCTTTTGAACTGAGGTGTTGGAGAAGATTCTCGAAAGTCCCTTGGACTGCAAGGAGATCCAACCAGTCCATCCTAGAGGAAATCAGTCCTGAATATTCTGTGGAAGAACTGAAGCTGAAGCTCCAATAATCTGACCACCTGATATGAAGAATTGACTCTTTAGAAAAGACCCTCATGCTGAGAGAGATTGAAAGCAGGAGGAGAAGGGGACGACAGAGGATGAGATGGTTGGATGGCATCACTGACTCTATGAACATGAGTTTGAGCAAGCTCTGGGAGTTGGTGATGGACAGGGAAGCCTGGCCTGCTGCAGTCCATGGGGTCTCAAAGAGTTGGGCATGACTGACTGAACTGAACTGTGATCTACATGTTTTAATGCCTTATGATAAATATTCAGTTCATTATAAGTATTATTTTGCAGTTTCTGTNAGCAAGCTCTGGGAGTTGGTGATGGACAGGGAAGCCTGGCCTGCTGCAGTCCATGGGGTCTCAAAGAGTTGGGCATGACTGACTGAACTGAACTGTGATCTACATGTTTTAATGCCTTATGATAAATATTCAGTTCATTATAAGTATTATTTTGCAGTTTCTGTGAAAAGCCTTGTAGCATAATCTAAAAACTTATAAGCTACCTTAAATAATTTGAGAGATAAGATTAAGCATTTTTTAAATATAAAGAAGAGAGAAAGATGCACTGTAAAATATGGCAAATTTTCAATAATTGCACTACCTGTGAGGCAGTATAGTGTTATTTGAAAGGGGTCTTTGAAGAATCCACCCGTGATGCAGAAGACCCTAGTTAAATTCCTGGGTCAGGAAGATCTGCTGGAGAAGGGAGAGGAGACCTGCTCCAGTATTGTTGGGCTTCCTTCATGGCTCAGCTGGTGAAGAATCCACCTCCATTGTGGGCAGACCTGGGTTCGATCCCTAGGTTGGGAAGTTACCCTGGAGAAAGGAAAGGCTACCCACTCCTATATTCTGGCCTGGAGAACTGCATGGACTATATAGTCCATGGATTTGCACAGAGTCAGACAGGACTGAGGGACTTTCACTTTCTCTTTCTTTCAAGTGGATTTTGAAGGAGGGCACAGCAACTGACTACAGTATTCTTGCCTGGAGAATCCCAGGGACAGAGGAGCCTAGTGGGCTACAGTCCAGAGGGTCGCAAAGAGTTCGACATGGCTGAAGTGACTTAGCATGCATAAATGTATACTGAAACTTCTACATTTGTAGGGGAAAAAGTTGAATTAAAGAAGAATTCAAATTAAAAAAGAATTAAAGTTGATATGCTAAGAAAGGAAACAGAATGACATGAGATACTCAATTAAAACTACAAATGGCAGGAAAAGTGTAGAAGGCAAACGTGGGGATAAAGAGCAAAAGCAACAAATAGAAAATAGTGACAAATGTGGTAGCTATTAATCCTCAACAAACGCTTTAAGCATCAGCGTCTAAATACATTAATTAGATGACAGAGATTGCCAGAATGGATCAACAACAAAGATTCAATTTTACGTTGTGTACAGGAAACTCATTTTATGTATAAAGACACAGGCAGATTAGCCATAAAGGGATAAAGAGGGGTATACCATCAGAGATCACAGAATACAGAGAGAGTATATCATTAGAGATCTATTAAACAAAACGAAACAATAGTCACTATATTAATTTCAGACAGCAGATTTCCGTGCAAGTTTTTATTACAGATAAAGAGGGGCCTTAAAGTGAAAGCGAAAGTGAAGTTGCTCAGTCGTGTCCGACTCTTTGCGACCCGTGGACTGTAGCCCACCAGGCTCCTTCGTCCGTGGGATTCTCCAGAGGGGACCTTACAGAATGATAAAGGGTCCACACGCCAAGAAGAAGTAACAACCTTTACTGTGAATGTACCTGACAATGAGAACTGCAAAGAAAAATAGATGAATCCACTGTTGTATTTAGAAACATTAGCATGCCTCTATCAGAAATAGATCCAGCAGGCAGAAAATCAGTAGGGACTGAGTTGAACTTAACAGGACCATCAATCAGCTGGATATAAAGGACATCTATAGATGATTTCATCCAAAAATAGCAATCTATGCTTTCTCTCAAGCGTCATGGAACATTCACCAAGATAGTCTACATTCTGAGCCATAAGGCATATCTTACAAAGCTTAAAAATAGGAATAATGCAATGTTTGCTTTCAGACCACAATGAAATTAAACTAGAAATAACAAAGTTAACTAGAAAAATCCCCTAATAATTGAAGATAAAGCTACACACATCAGAATAGCACATAGGTCAAAGAAAATGTCTCTAGAGGAATTAAATAATATTTTGAACAAAATAAAAGAGAGCACAGCATATCAAAATTTGTAGAATGCCATGAAAACAGCGATTAGAGGGGATTTCATAGCATTCAATACATATATTAGAAAAGAAGAAACTTTTAAAGTCAATAACTTTAGGTTTCTTCTTAAGGTTACTAGAAAAAGAAAGCAAATTAAATGCAAAGTAAGCAGAAGAAAATAATAAAAGTTAATATAAAAATCAATAAAATTGGAAACAGGAAATCAATAGAGAAAATCTGTGAAAGCAAAGCTGTTTCTTTGAAAAGATTGATAAACTGTATAATTCTTTAACCAAACTAAGAAAAAAAAAAAGAAAAGGTAAACATTATTAATACCAGAAATGAAATAGGGAACATCACTAGAGATCCCTTGGATGTTAAAAAATAAAGGAATACTATGAATGAATCTATGTCTGCAGACTTAAAAACCTAGATGAAATGAACCAATTCCTTGAAAGACACAATCTGCCAAAACTCACACAAGAGGAAATAGACTATATAAATAGGCTGATATCTAGTAAAGAAATTAAACCTAATTGAATTCTAAATCAGAAAAAAACAAACAAAACCAAAAAACAGGCCCAGATGGTTTGACTGGTGAAGTCTACAAAATATTTAAAGAAAAATTGTACCAATTTTCTACAGTCTCTTCCAGAAGACAGAAGCAGAGGGAGTACATCCTAACATTTTACGAGGCCAGCATTACCCTGATATCAAAACCAAAGAAAATCATAGACCAAATCCTTCATAAATATAAGTGTGAAATCCTCAAAAAAATATTAACAAGTCAAATCCAACCATGTGTGAAAAGTATCAGACACCACAACCAGATATGCAAGGCTGGTTCAGTATTGAGAATTAATTAAAATAACCCATCATATCAATACTCTTATAATCATATGATCATATTAATAGATGAAGAAAAAGCATTTGACAGAATTAACTAGTATTTCATGATTAAAAGCTGTCATCAAAATAGGAATAATGGGGAAACTTCCTCAACTTGATAAAGAATATCTACAAAAAAACCTGTAATTAACATCATACTGTCATACTTAATGGTAAGAAACTTAGTTTCTCACTATTCTCCTGAATAAGACAAGTATGTCCTCTCAATGGGGGAAGGCGATGGCACCCCACCCCAGTACTCTTGCCTGGAAAATCCCATGGATGGAGTAGCCTGGTGGGCTGCAGTCCATGGGGTCGCTAACAGTCAGACAGACTGAGCGACTTCACTTTCACTTTTCTCTTTCATGCATTGGAGAAGGAAATGGCAACCCACTCCAGTATTCTTGCCTGGAGAATCCCAGGGATGGGGGAGCCTGGTGGGCTGCCATCTATGGGGTCACACAGAGTCGGACACGACTGAAGTGACTTAGCAGCAGCAGCAGCAGCAGTCCTCTCAATACTTCTTTTCAACATTGAACAAAAACTCCTAGAAAATACAATAATATAAGAAAAGATAAACAGATTAAGAAAGAAGAAATAAATGTCTTTGTTCACAGAAGATATGATTGTTCATGTAGAAAATCTGAAAGGGTAAATCAAATATATCCCTCCTGGAACTAACAGGCAATTATAGCAAGCGTACATGATACAGAGCTAACATGTTGACAAACATCACTCACTTTCTTACATACCAGAATGAGCAAGTGGACTTTGAAGTTACAATGTGTTGTATTGAAGTTACAACAATTATGATACTCATTATTACCCCCTCAAAATAGTACTTATACTTAGGTAAAAATCTAACAAAATATGAATAAAGTCAGTATGAGGAAAACAACAAAATGCTAATACAGAGCTAAATACATGGAGTGATATTCATAGAAATATTCATTGATAGGAAGATTCAATATTGTCTAAATACCAATTCTTCCCAACTTGGTCTATAGATCAGTACAATCTCAATCAGTATCCTAGCAAGTTGTGTTGTTGATATTGACAAATTGATCTCTAAAGTTTATATGGAGAGGCAAAAGACCCAGAAAAGCCAACTCAGGAAGTATAACCAGAATCTCTGTACCTTCCTCTTAATTTTTCTGTGAACTTAAAACTGCTCCAAAAATGGTCTTTTACAAACAGAAAAAAAAGACCCGAGCAAACACTTCACCAAAGAAGATATACAGTTGGAAAGTAGAATTTGAAAACATATTTAGTATTATGTGTCATTAGGGAACTGCAAATTATAACAATGAAATACTACTACACATCTACTAGGATGGTCAAATTTCAGAACATTGACAATACCAAATGCTGATGAGAATGTGGATTAACAAGAATGCTCATATGTTGCTGATGAAAATGCATAATGGTACAGCTGCTTAGACAGTTTAGCAGTCTTTCAAAATTAAAACATTTTTACTACATAATCTAGTGATCATACTCCTTAGGATTTACCCAAATGAACTGAAAAATTTTGTCCGCACAAAAACCTGCATGCAATGTTTATAGTAGCTTTATTCATAATTGCCAACACTTGAAAGCAACCAAGATGCCCTTTGGTATGTAAGTGGATAACTGTGGTACATTAGATGACAGAATGTTTTTGTTCTTTAGTCACTAAGTTGTGTCTGACTCTTTTGTGACCCCATGGACTGTAGCGTACTGGGCTCCTCTGTTCATGGGATTTTCCAGACAAGAATACTGGAATGAGTTGCCATGCCCTCCTCCAGGGGATCTTCCCAACCTAGGAATGGAAACTGTATCTCCTGCATTCCAGGCAGTTTCTTTACCATTGGAGCCACCAGGGAAGCCCTCAATGGAATGTTATTCAGTAATAAAAAGAAATGAGCTTTCAAGCCATGAAAAGACACAGAAGAATCTTAAATGCATTTAAGTTAAAGATGTTAATCTCAAAAAATTGCACACTGTATGATTTTACATATATGACAGTCTGGAAAAGGCAAAACTATGGAAACAGTAAAAAGATCAGTGATTTCCATCACTTAGAGCAGAAGGAGAGATGAGTAGGCAAAGCTCAGAGGACTTTTATTTATTTATTTATTTTTTTGATAGTGGAGTGCAGTTTATTACACCAGTGGGCCCAAGGAAGAGTCTACTCTTAGCCAAGGACGCAGTGCAGCTATTTTGTATGATACTCTAGTGGTTGATGCGTGTCATAATTTATCCAAATACACAGAATATACACCACTAAGAATGAACACCAGTGAAAAGTGGACTCTGGGTAATAATGATGTGTCAGTGTAGGTTCATCAATTGTAATAAATGAACCACTATATTTGGGATTTACATGGTGGTGGAGATTGTGAGTGTGTGGGATAGTAAAATGTGAACCTTCTGTCATTCCTGCTCAATTTTGCTGCAGATATAAAAGTGTGCTAAGAAAATAAAATTTAGTAATTATGTTAATAATTTATACTCAATCCATTTTGAATCTATTACCAAAATAATAATAATAGTTTTCAGTGCCTATGGCCTATTGTAAAACGTTCAAGTTTATTCAGTATATATGTATGTATATAAGTTATCTGAATGCATTTTATATTTATTAAAATATATCTGAATGTATTTTAACATGTGATTGATATATTACTGAAACATTAATATAATACATGTAGCTAGCTATAGTATTATATTCTGTTATAAGCATAGGATATATGTACTATATGTTACAAAATTATATTACTATAAAATATATATTATATATACTATTGTATATATATATATTACTATTATATATATATTATATATAACATATAATAGTAATATATATAAAGTATATAAAATAAGTTAATTATATTCATGTAACTATCCTAAAACTTAGGCTTTAATTCTGGCTTTTAATATTTTAAATTATAATAATTATAAATAATAATTTATACAGGGATGTAAATTGACAAAGCATGTTCTCTTCTTGCCAGTTCTACCCTAGAGGGCTTTAAGATTGGATCATTTTCCATTTCTATTTTTAAATGAGTAAACAAAGTCATAGGAAGGTGAGTAACTATCTCAGAGCTACCCAGTTTTCTAAATTCAGCTAAGTTTAGATCCAACCATCCGTGAGCTTGAGAACTGTGTTAGCCCAGTTGGCTAGCTGTGTAACTCTAAGCCCCTCACACTCATAGCTACCTCTTACTCCTCTTTCAGGTGTGAGGGTTGCCATATGAAATCCCTAGGTTCCCTTCCAGTCCTCAAATATATGTGGCTAACAGGATGGAAAAGAGACAATGCATAAATTTAAGAGAAAGGGACCCTTTTCATCATTTGCCTTACAGAGGGTGTAGGGTTCAGAAGGAGGTTGGCTTTTTCAGCAAATTTCCCAGTTCTTTCAGAGTAGAAGAATAATCACAGGATGAGGTAGGAGCAATGTCACAGTGAAGCTATAATCTGAAGAATCTCCTCTTGTCAACAAAAATCCAAGACCCCAGAGAAAGCACCCTAACAGAAAAGCTTCCCTCCAACAAGAGGTTTTCTAAAACCTCTTCTCCCCAGCAAAGATCCACTACCCTAAAGTCTTCCCAGTTTGTTTGTACAAGGCTTTATCACTTTGAAGTCTTTCATGTCCTGAATAATCGCCATTCAATTTTGATGTCAACATGTAAAATGGACAAGAAAAGAACAGTAATTCCCATTTTACAGCTGAAAACTGAAAAATTAAAGAAAAGTAAATATTTAGCCAATGTCACTGTAATAATAGTAAGTGGTAGAGTTGGAATTAGAGTTCAAGTATTCTGAATCTGTCAGGAGCTTTTTCTATGACAGCAGAAGTATTTGACCTATAGACTGTTTTAATAGGTGGAAAAGTAGAGAAAACAAGGCATGTCCATGGGCATTATAGCCATTGTGCTGCCTTTCAAAGTTCCCAGTGGGAGAGTTTGGGCCCAGGAAGACTAGGAGTGGATATTTCCAATTTGAAATGATGGGTCTCTGCTTTTCCGAAGCCACCTATGCCAGCAGGTAGAGCCTCTTGCCACGCTCATTTCCAAGACAGAGATATTTTCCCCCAGTTTTAAACAAAACTATATATATATATATATATATATATATATATATATATAATACTAGTCAGCAAGCTCAGGGTAGAGCAAGACTTTTATGCCTTTGCATTTGTTTAAACTTTCTTCAGGTGATGAGCGGGAGGCTCATGATCAGTGACCTAGAGGTTCAAGTACACAGAGACACAAAGCCATTTCAGACAGGAATCTGAGGGGTCTGTGCGTGGTAGAGAACAGTGAATATGTTTGGTGAGGCATACCAGCTTTGCAAACACAGACAGAAATGGAGGAGTAGCACACAGGGTGTTATGCGTCTCCATACTGCTGCCAGCAGGCATTGGATCCAGAAACAGCAGGCAGCTGGCTTTCTCTTTAAAGAGAAGACAGCTGGAGCCCCTGAGTGTTTGTCTGGTAAATAGCAACTAGAGCCATGTGAGGGAGCGATGCCCCCTTTATACAGGTCTGCAAAACATCTTTCCTGTCCAGTGGGGAGGCCCGGAAGGCAGTCCTGCTTTTGGGTTTTAAGCATAAACATTCCCTGTATGCATTAAGTGCCATGAGGGGATCATCTTTTCCACTCCCTTCTAAAACGTTTTGTTTTCCATCTCTCCCTTCTTTTCCATGTTTCTATGAGAAAGATCCAAAACTTCCTTCCTGCTCTTCTTAGCTGCTTTATGTTGTTGTTTCAAACCACAGCCTAAATTTAAATTATGGCCCAGGAGAGGGAACTAACTGATGGCTATGGGTGTGTTCCTCATCGTTGCCTTGGAGACAATGACTTTCAGCCAGTCCTTCAACCCTGAAGGTAAATGAGGATGCGTCCATGTTTCATCACAGAGGTATTGTCTAGAGCCTTGGAGAAGGGCCCTCTAATTTAGTTTCCTTCTGCTTTTCTCAAAAAGCCAAAGACAGATTAATCTTCCTAAAAACAGCTTTTATTATAACACTCCTCTTTCGGAAATCTGAAATGTTAGTATCCTGCCCTTTGTCCTTCAGATAAAGAATTAACCTTTTAGCCTAGCTTCTGGCACCTCCAAGCTCTAGCCTCACCATCCCATTTTTGTCTTCTTAACCATTTTATATAATAAACCTCCCTGGCCTTCTTGTTTCCTTAAATTTTCCTATCGCATTTTTTCTTTCACCTTTCGGCTTGTGCTGGTCCCCTACTACTAGGAATGGCTTCTTTTTTGCTGTCAACTTATCCGATGTCTTCTGATCTTTATTCAAGGCCCAGTTGAAATCCCTTTCTCTGTAAAGCCTTTCTGAAGTTCTCCAGATGACTGCTCCCCCGCTTTGAAACTACGAGAATATCGTTTCTACTTTCTATTTTGTAGAATTCTATTTTGTAGAATACTTCCTTGCCTGGTGTTTATTTTAGCCCCTGTGTTGCTGCTTTTAATGAACTGTGCTCCATTGCTATATCATTGGCCCACATTAAAAAAAAAAAAAAAAAAACACTCTATGTGACAACAATCAATGAAAAGCAATATTAAATTTATGGTATGGATATTGTTGGGAACATAGTTCAGTATATTTCTCGGTGTCATTATCATGGAGGCCCAGGGGAAAAAGGTCTCTCAGTCCTCCAAATCAAGAATAGCTGGGCTTCTCCTGAGCTGCTGTTTTGTTTTTATCTTGTGGTCATCATGAGTCATGTCTCCCTCTTTTCATAGGCTCAGAGCCAGAATTTCAGCCTACCACAAGCAACGAGACTTAACAGCATGTATTTGGGGGGTAACAGCATTAACTTCAGCTTATTATTTTTATTGCTGTCTTTATTTTTCTTTCCTTCAGCTTTCTCCCTTATTTATTTTATATTCTGGTAATTTTGTATATCTTTGTGAAAAGATTCAAATAGTTTATGGTAACTGGTGAGGATATATATAAGTATAAAACAAGTAAAGTCTTCCATTATTTTTAATCTTTAAATGGTATGCATATCCTAACTACGTAGCTTAATGAAATTTTACATAGGTAGTCACCTAGGTAACCCTCACCTAGATCAAGATAGAAAACATTCTAGAATGTCAGAAGTTACCACTTACTTTCATTATTAATTTATCTTTTTCTGCCTGTTTAATTTTCTAGGCTCCTCACCTGTACTGCATTAGCTCAGTTCAGTTCAGTCGCTCAGTCGTGTCTGACTCTTTGTGACCCCATGGACTGTAGCATGCCAGGCCTCCCTGTCCATCATCAACTCCCGGAGCTTACTCAACCTCATGTCCATTGAGGTGGTGATGTCATCCAACCATCTCATCCTCCGTTGTCCCCTTCTCCTTTCAAGCATTAGCTCAGTTCAGTTCAGTCGCTCAGTCGTGTCTGACTCTTTGTGACCCCATGGACTGTAGCATGCCAGGCCTCCCTGTCCATCATCAACTCCCGGAGCTTACTCAACCTCATGTCCATTGAGGTGGTGATGTCATCCAACCATCTCATCCTCCGTTGTCCCCTTCTCCTTTCACCTTCAATCTTTCCCAGCATCAGGATCTTTTCCAGTGAGTCGGTTCTTGGTATCAGGTGGCCAAAGGATTGGAATTTCAGCTTCAGCATCAGTCCTTCCAATGAGTATTCAGGACTGTTTTCCTTTAAGATGGACTGGTTTGATCTCCTTGCAGTCCAAGGGACTCTCAAGAGTCTTCTCCAACACCACAGTTCAAAAGCATCAATTCTTTAGGACTCAGCTTTCTTTTTTTTTTTTTTTTTATTTTTTTATTTTTATTTTTATTTTTTTACACGAACTCCCAAACATGAACCCCCCTCCCACCTCCCACCCCACATCATCCCTCCAGACCATCCCCATACACCAGCCTCAAGCGTCCTGCATCCTATAGTCCAACTCTCACATCCATACATGACTACTGGAAAAACCAAAGCTTTGACTAGACAGACCTTTGTTGGCAAAGTAATGTAGAGTTTGATCATAAGAACTTTTTGTATTTCCCTGGGCAGAGTAGGTAATCAAGAAATATTAATAGTTATTGACATGAAATAAAGGGCTTGTTTCCAATGAGGGAAGTCTCCAAACCCTAGGGAAGATCCAGAACATCATACGCAGCCTCCAGGTGAAGATGTGTTGATTGTCCCTGTGCCTCTAGTCTCTGGTACAGTAGTAGCCTCCTGGAAATCAGGCTGCAAATTTTCCCATCCAAGCATTTTCCTTGGATGGCATATCACTGCTCTCCCTTCCTGCTTTCTAAATGAATGGAAAGAAGAGGGTGCCCCACAGAGTACCTGCCAACTTGAGCTAATAAGCTTTGCACAGTTACATACATTCCCACTTTAGAATTCCTCCTTATGATTTGCTCCTTGATTCTGCTATGGAAGGATTTCTGTACATAGGCAAAAAGCATTTGCATGGATAAAGAATATCCATTTGACAGCCCCAGGCCCTGCCAGTCCTTCTTTTCTAACTTGAATACGTTAGAAAAGAGAAATCTGTAGAGGAGGATGACAAGATTCTTTTCCTCAGTGTGCCTGAAGACTGCTTATTCCTGGACACTGAGAAGAGAATAGACTTGATTGAGAATTTATTTTGGAGTGAGTATTTTCACAGCAAGTGAGTGAAGGGGGAAAAAAAAACAAGCACATATTATTAGCAATAATGGAAATAAACAATACAAATTTTTCTAGAAGAATGTAATTTTATTTTAGACTTCAATCTCTGGGCCATCTGGTAAAGAATCTGGTCCCAGAGCAAAAGCTGAATGGCAAAGAAGTTAGGAACAATTATTCTGATGGAAAAGTAGGTCAAGGCAGAGAAAATAAATCATAGAAGTAGAAGACCAGTGGACTTAGTGACTTGAATGATGAGTGTGACCCATTTCTACCTAGTGCATGCCTGTTAAGTCACTTCAGTCATGTCTAACTCTTTGCAAACTTCTGGACTGTAGCCCGCCAGGCTCCCCTGTCCGTGGGACTCTCCAGGCAAGACTATTGAAATGGGTTGCTGTGCCCTCTTCCAGGGGATTTTCCTAACCCAGGGATTGAAACTGTCTCTCTCATGTCTCCTGTATTGGCAGACGGGTTCTTTACCACAGCACCACCCGGGAAGCCCATGACATTCACCTAATTTCTTGAGGTCTGTTTCCTCAACTGTAAACTAAAGGACTGTAAAGCAATCCCTTTGGTCCCTTTTCACTTTGCAGAAGAAAAAAAAATCAATGATTTTATGTTCAGTATTTATTTCTCTGAGGATATCAAAACTACACAATTAACAAATATCAGTTTACTTTCATTGATTTTTTTTTTGTCCAAAAATAAAATGAATTCCTTTTATTTGTGTAAACTGACCAAAAGCAAGTACTGTTGCTAATTCTACAGTTCTTTCTGCCGACAGAGTACCAATAGGTTTGTGTCTCATTTGATTATCTTAATCAGAATTTTTTCTCTAAAGATAGAACTTTTGGTAGTGGAGAGTTAAAGAACCTTTTGTAACAAACTTCCTCAGAAGAGGCAAAAGAGGAAAATTTTATACTTTTTAGCCATGCTGAAATATAGCTCAATCTTTGCAAAGTGAATTGTATATTTTCATTGGTGAAAAACAATAATTAGCTCAGGCTGGAGATTCAGAAGTCTGGTTCCAATTTATAGCTTGTCAAATAGCATGGTTAATATTTCTTCACACAATAAATATATCTTGTATTTCTAGCTTTCTGTTACCCATTGGCTTTAAAACATAAAAAGGCAGATGGGGAAAGGTAATGCTACCAACTTTAGGTATTGGAGTGTTTTGTGATATCATAAAGTATTTGCGAATAATATTCATCTTCTTTCAGAGCCTCCAAGCATCAGCAGTGATCTTTTGCAACTACAGGCAAATTTTACTCCTGGACATTCTGTGTCATCTAAGTTTTCATTCTATGAGCACCGCACTCGAGGAGGGTATTGATATTTATTGATACTAACTATGGGCCAAGAATTGAGCTAGACCCTTTACATACATCTCATTCATTTTACTCTCCAAACAAGCCTGCAAAGTAGTTTATCATCCTCATGTATTCAGCTAATACATATCGAACACCATGTGTAGCAGAGAATATGCAGCACAGCAGGTGTGCAGTGGTGAATGATATAAAGTCCCTGCCTTTGTGAACACTTAGAGGATCATGCTACTGCTAAGTCACTTCAGTCGTGTCCGACTCTGTGTGACCCCATAGATGGCAGCCCACCAGGCTCCCCCATCCCTGGGATTCTCCAGGCAAGAATACTGGAGTGGGTTGCCATTTCCTTCTCCAATGCATGAAAGAGAAAAGTGAAAGTGAAGTCGCTCAGTCTGTCCGACTGTTAGCGACCCCACGGACTGCAGCCCACCAGGCTACTCCGTCCATTGGATTTTCCAGGCAAGAGTACTGGGGTGGGGTGCCATTGCCTTCCCCGATAGGGAAGCTAAAATAGAAGGAGTCAATCAGCACAAATAATGTATTACTATAAATTGTGATTTATCCTATAAAGAAATTAGAAAAGGGGTGTTACAATAGAAGGAGATGATCTAGGACCAGTGTTAAGAGAGTCCTCTTTGAAAAGCAAAGATCTGAAAGACAAGAAAGGACCAGCAGCAATAGGACAAGCTATAGAAGAGTGTTCCTGGTAGAAGAAACTGTTTGTGTGAAGGCCACAGGTGGGAAGGGACACAGTGGGTTTAAGTCATTGAAAGGAGACCTGTGTGGCAAGTCCACTAAGTGAGAGGGAGAAGGTGGGCCCTGATAGATATCAGAGGCTCAAAGAGGTCAAATAAAATCTGTATGATCACCCAACCACCTCTTAAGTGGCAGAGCCACTGAAGGGTATCATTTCATTTGCCTGAAATAAATTTAGGAAAACTAGTTCAAACTATTCCTTTTGGTTGTTGTTAATTTTGGTATTTTAATATTTTAGTCTTTGAAATGTTAATCCAGTTACATGCCAACCCATACCTCCAACTTTCTGGAGATCTAGCCATGGGTTGGGCACAGTTAAGTAACAAGAATTTCTAGAAGCCTAAGATCTGCCTGCTTTCTGGATGTCTTAGTTGCTGATGCTGCAGTGTGCTTCACTATTGAAAGAACGGATACTTCTAACAGTGGGTCAGCAAGGATCTCTCTCATAAAAGCCTATGAAGCATGTGTGATGTATAGAGAGGAGGAAACGTCATTCAGGCTTCTCTATATAGGGGAAATGGTTTGCTTGGCTTCTCTTTTCTGGTCGTTAGAATCCTAAAGGCAGCTGATAATGCTTGACATTTCCGAGAAGTCATTTGGCATGGTCATTTTTTGGATCTTATCAAATGGAAAGATTTTTTTGGTAAAGACTGAGCGCAACGTTTGGAACAATCTCTATACTCTTTATTAAGTAACTAAGCATAAAATCATCTGACTAGAGAATACTTCTCTTGTTAACCCCAGTGCCTCTTCCTTGGGAAGTGATGCAGGGCCTAGCCAAGATCAGCCCAGGGAAAGGCCACTTTCCGGGTCCCGGTTTCCATCTCTGGTCCTCCATGATCTCTCTCAGTCAGATGCAGTGAGTTCTATTCTCCCTGACTGCAGTTGCTTCAAACTCAGATTTTTAAGTACAACTTCTATATTGACGTAATCTGGGCTATTTCTGTTCCTAATTGCTAGAGCTCAGACCTATGTGTTCTGGAACTTGAGGAGATGTGATTCTTTGCCAGCAACTGATGGCAGCTACTTGCTGATCCTCTAGGATAGCTTCTGCTCTCAGTGAAGCTGCTGTGCCTAGGTTTTATATCCCACCCTAAATTTGGGTGACAAGAAAATAACTTTTAGGATTAGTAAAATATAGCTTCCGGTTTGATAAAATATTAAGAAATACTTTCCTTGACCCCTGTTCCTTTTAATTCAGGTACCAAGTGATTGTGACTTGAAATAAGGAATCTCTGTACCTCTTTCCTTGTTTATGAGTGAAGCCTGTGACCTAGTCATTTAATTTCCACTTTTGTGCCTTACTTCTCTTCTCTTTCTATTTTCACTCTTTATTTTTTCACATCATGTCCTCACTCTTTGAACATATTCAGCTCTTCTGACTTTTTAGTTTTGGCCCTGATTCTTGGAAGCCTGGGGTGCTGTAGTCCATGGGGTCACAAAGAGTCAGACACAACTGAGCAACTGAACTGAGCTTGGAAGGGATCTGTCTCCTGTCTCTGTATGCTCAAGATGACGAGCCCATGTCACCTGAGCCCCCAGTTTGTTTTTTTGATATCTCAATTTTTTAATGTTATCTTTTGCTTCTTTTTAATTTGTTTTTAATTGAAGGATAATTGCTTTACAGTATTGTACTGATTTCTGCCATACATTGACATGAATCAGACTTAGATATACATATACCCCCTCTCTCTTGAACCTCCCTCCCATCTCCCAATCCATCCTACCCCCTAGGTTGTCACAGAGCACCAATGTCAGTTTCCTGAGTCATACATCAAATCCTCACTGGATATCTATTTTAGTATAGATATTTCCATGCTACTCTTTATTCATCTCACCCTCTTCTTCCCTCTTGTATGCCCAGGTCTTTTCTCTATGTCTACATCTCCATTGCTGCCCTGAAAATAGTTTCATCAATACTGTCTTTCTAGATTCCATATATATGTGTTAATATATGATAATTACTTTTCTCTTTCTGACTTCACTATGTATAAAATAATTTTAAAATGTGGGTCAGTTTAATCAGCATCACAACCTACTTTCCTACCAAGAAAAAATAGATCAAATTTTCCCACAGTGCTTTCTTACAGCATCACCAAAGTGTGTTTTCTGACTATTGATTCTATGTGAGATAATCCACAGACAAATAATTAGTTTAAAAATATGGTATAGAGACCTGATGAGTTCTGTTTTCTCTTGACATTTCATAGTGTACATTATCAAAATAAGGACCCTACAAATTCTTAGAAGAAAAAATAGTATATTTGACCACAAATTTTCCAAATCTGATTTTCAAGTAGTCATAATAATGTTCCCATATAATTAGTATTCTACGAATCATGCTTTAGAAAGGGTTGTTTCATGGTAGCTTCTTTTGTTATATCAATACTATTAAATGTATTAAATGCCCCTTCTTTGCGCAAAGACTGGGGATTAGCATTTAAACTATTCCATCCAAATTTATGTGTGACCTTCCCTCTCCAGTTATTTAGAACTTAAGCAAAACACATTTAGATAGAAAATCAAATAAGTTGAAATATTTAAACAGATATAAAATACAAACTGAATTGTACATCTCAGGACCTCACCTCTAGACTTATGAGAGGTAAGATGCTTCCTCTACAATCCATTTTTCTCAAACCAATTCCAAAACCTCTGCCCTTCAGAATTAATACTGGGCACAGGAGAAAGGGTGATCACATTCATTTCCACTTTCCTCCTTAGTAACAAGATAAATATTGCTAGATACAAAACTATACAATAATACTGTTGGACCTTGATGGAATCAAAGTATTTTTTCTGCTTCCTAAGGCTATAGAAATACAAAAGTAAAGTGTCAGGGAGGAGTGGAACAGCACCAGGGAAAGAAGTATATCATTTTTTCTAATTAAAACCATTTTGTTATAGATAATTCTAAAATGATTTTGGATATATATATGAGCAAATAAATATGTCGATATTGTTATAAGTCAAGTTTACACTCAGGAAGAGGAAACCTAAAAATATGAAATGAGAAAAGGCAATGAAGTCCCTGTGCTGATGAACTGGAGCTGGAGTATGGATGTATATGCTGTGTGTTTAGCTGCTCTGTCATGTCCAACTCCTGTGACCCCATACTATGTAGCCTACCAGGCTCTTCTGTCCATGGGATTCTCCAAGCAAGAATACTGGAGTATGGATATGAGCTCATAATTGTTACAATGTGAATATATATGTTCATATGCTTGAATATATTCACAAGTATATGTATGCATGTATTTATATAGGTGTATTTGTATATTTGTAAATTAGTCTATGTCTTTGTGTGTGTGTGTATGTGTATGCTACATCACTTCAGTAGTATCTGACTCTTGCAACGCTATGGACTGTAGCCTGCCAGGCTTCTCTGATCATGGGATTCTCCATGCAAGAATACTGGAGTGGGTTGCATGCCTTCCTCCAGAGGATCTTCCTAACCGAGGGATTGAACCCACATCTCTTGTGTCTCGTGTATTGGCAGATCAGTTCTTTACCACTAGCGCTACCTAGGAAGCCCATATTTGTCTATATACATGCATGTGTTTCCTAGTTCTGTCTTCTTCTGTAAGCACCAAGAAGCAAAGACAACTCCAGTTGGGCACACCTAGTACCCAGATCTTGGTCTCTAATACTATTTACTGGTAGGTAAGTTCCCTGGTGGCTCAGATGGTAAAGCATCTGTCTACAATGCGGAAGACCCGGGTTCGAGCCCTGGGTTGGGAAGATCCCCTGGAGAAGGAAATGGCAGTCCACGCCAGTACTATTGCCTGGAAAATCCCATGGACAGAGGAGCCTGGAAGGCTGCAGTCCATGGGGTCGCAAAGAGTCGGTAAAAGGACTCTAACTCNCTGTCTACAATGCGGAAGACCCGGGTTCGAGCCCTGGGTTGGGAAGATCCCCTGGAGAAGGAAATGGCAGTCCACGCCAGTACTATTGCCTGGAAAATCCCATGGACAGAGGAGCCTGGAAGGCTGCAGTCCATGGGGTCGCAAAGAGTCGGTAAAAGGACTCTAACTCCTGGGAGAGTTGGCTAATTCCAGGGCTTGGGCAGGGTAGATATGAGCAGCACAGAACATCTTATTTTTTTTGGAAAGTTCGGAAAAGCTAAAAAAAGAGAGAAAGAGAGAGATAATGGTATACTGAAAGGATGGAGAACCTGATGAATAGGCTCCTTCTGGCCAAATCTGGGGCAATTTGACCATAAGTACTATTTAGAACCATAGTAATTTAAAAACCATTAAAAAAGGAAATCCTGAGTCCACACAAATAATAAGTAGATAAATCAATAAGTGGGAAAGAAGGGAGGAAACCTACACACAGTAGGTTGCTAAAAGTCAAGTGGTAATCCCGAAGGTATGCAGGAGTTGGAAAATTAGCATTTTGTAAACATTACTAACTGCTAAATTTGATGAGCAGCTGGACATCTGCATCATTGTGAATCATCTCATCACAAACTGCTAATCAGTTTCAAAAGAAAAAGAGTATTTTTTATGGTAGAGAAATCAGGCTACATTTTGATTGGGGGATAAAAATGAATATCACCAATGAGAGACAGAATGCCATTCATTGTGTATCTCCCAGTATGATATCACCTATGTTGTAGTCCAGCTGAGATTATGTAACCTAAACCTGAACATCAGACAAATCGACAGTGAGAAGACACACCCTTTTATATAAGAAAAATAAGAAAGGGATTGTATTCTTCAAAGATGCTAGGGTGATAGAAGACAAAGAAAAATTCCAGAAATATTCCAGATTAAGGGAGACTAAAGGTACATGAGATCCACATAAACTACATGAACTAGACCAGATCCTGTAGTGGAGAAGTGGAAAATACTATAAAGGATATTATTGGCTCAAATGAAAAGTTGAAGTAGAGAGGACAAGTTAGATTTATTTTAGATTTATTTGATATATCCCTGTTATATTAAGGGAGGTTGATTGCTGTATTATGATTATTCTTAGAAAAATTCACACAAAATATTTAGGAGTAAAGGTCATAGGTGTATTTAACAACTACAAATATTTATGAAAAGTTAATATACATTCTATATACCTATGTATCTGTTCAACCATCCAGCCATTCATCATCTATGTAACAATTGATGAAGCCAATGGAATAGGATAATAATAGATGAATCCATATTTAATGGTATATGGGTGTTCTTTATACTGTTCTACTTGCAACTATTCTTTAAGTTTGAAACTATTTCCACAGTTTTAAAAACTTTTAAAAATTGCTGTTATTATCAATTTCTTTATTATATACTTGGTATTTATGTTACATGGAAAGATATTATGTACACTTAGTATTTCAGAAGAGAAAACAATAGCTTACATCAGAAACTTGAAACAAAATTATCAAAATGATATTCTTAGGACTCAGGATTAAGATATTTTTAGCAAGAGAGAATACCCATTTCTCTGAAAGTATAAAATGGGGTTAGGCAATTTACTGGAAGGCAAAAAGAAAATGATGTTTGTTCTTAACTCTTGTACAAGAGTTGATTAAGGCCTGGGAGGGATGTTTCTACTTCAGACACTTTGTAATACAATTCATATGTTCTCCAGTTTGCTGCTGCTGCTAAGTCACTTCAGTCGTGTCCGACTCTGTGTGACCCCATAGACGGCAGCCCACCAGGCTCCCCCATCCCTGGGATTCTCCAGGCAAGAATACTGGAGTGGGTTGCCATTTCCTTCTCCAATGCATGAAAGAGAAAAGTGAAAGTGAAGTCGCTCAGACTGTCTGACTATTAGCGACCCCATGGACTGCAGCCCACCAGGCTACTCCATCCATTGGATTTTCCAGGCAAGAGTACTGGGGTGGGGTGCCATTGCCTTCTCCAGTTTAGTACTTGGAAATTTTATCTTAGATTCCTAGGGACAGGAGCTCTGTGAAGTTGGGCAATCAAGGTTACTCTTTTTTTTTAATCCAGAAAGAATGTAAATTTATCATTTTTCTGGGAGCAAAGCCTTTCCCCATTTCATCCAAAGCATCACTCAAAATTTACTTCAAGGAACTGGACCAGTGTGGGCATCCTTGCGTCTCATGAAGTCATTGCAGTCAGCTGTGAGAATGATGTGCTGAGCCATACAGTCTCAGCAGTGTGATGCAGATAGAGGAGAGGCAGGGGAGGGAGAGTCTCAGAACCACTGAAGGGGCAGCACTGGCATCCACCAAGGAGAAGCTGGAACACATTAAGCTCTGCCTGGCAAAGGAAATATTCCTGTAATCTGTGGGGTAAAAATCAGAGCCAAAGACCACCGTCCACACGGTGCTTGCCTTCTCTCATGTCCTTTGAATGCTGCCACTCCACCCCCACCTCTAATCCTAGTTGCTGGGGCCTTGGTGAGCAAGTTTCCACCTGTGAGTGAGTGACTGAAAGTCACTCAGTCGTGTCTGACTCTTTGCAACCCCATGGGCTGTACAGTCCATGGAATTCTCTAGGCCAGAATACTGGAGTGGCTAGCCTTTCCCTTCTCCAGGGGATCTTCCCAACCCAGGTATTGAACCCAGGTCTCCCACATTGCAGGCAGATTCTTTACCAGCTGAGCCACAATTTAATAAATAGCCTTAAGACTAACTGCTTTTGCAACATCAATCCAATTTAAGCAAGGGCTAGTCAAGGCTCTGGTTTTTCCAGTGGTCATGTATGGATGTGAGAGTTGGACTATAAAGAAAGCTGAGCACCGAAGAACTGATGCTTTGAACTGTGGTGTTGGAGAAGACTCTTGAGAGTCCCTTGGACTGCAAGGAGATCCAACCAGTCCATCCTAAAGGAGTTCAGTCCTGGGTGTTCATTGGAAGGACTGATGTTGAAGCTGAAACTCCAATACTTTGGCCACCTGATGCAAAGAGCTGACTCATTTGAAAAGACCCTGGGAAAAGATGCTGGGAAAGATTGAGGGCTGGGGGAGAAGGGGACAACAGAGGATGAGATGGTTGGATGGCATCACCAGCTCGATGGACATGGGTTTGGGTGGACTCCGGGAGTTGGTGATGGACAGGGAGGCCTGGCGTGCTGTGGTCCATGGAGTCACAAAGAATCAGATATGACTGAGCAACTGAACTAAGAATAGGGTTGTTCTGGATTTGAAATCATTTGTTCTCAGGATATTGCTCTTGGGAGCATTACTGGGCTGCATTCAGGGATGGGCCAAGATAAGCCTCTCTGAGTGGTAGCCTCACTGAAGTTAGTAGAAGACCTTGTTCTTTTTTCTTTCAATGCCCTCCTTTATTCTGCAGATGCTGTCACAAATAGAATACACCTGTGCTCATGAAACATATTCTGACACTTGTCCCCAAAATAGCCACAGAATGTAGCACAGCAATGGGCACACCTTGCTGGGTGCTGTCTCAAAATGAATGAGCTGCAAGGCCTTACAGTTTTGCCTAAGGGCTGCTTCTCCCCTCCAAGTACATAATCTTGTACATATGCTGTGCTGAAGAGAAATATTCTTTAACAGGCTTCACAAGCATTAATAGATCTTGGAGCCCTTAAACTTGACTGAGTCTATTTATACAGTCCCTATGATACTGCATGCTCTGAACTAAATAGGAAGATACAGAGATGTACAATGTACAGGCAACACCTGTTTTAAATATTGGAACTAGATTTAGGAACTCTAATCCTGGAACAGTCTAACTGGAGACACCTGGAGTTCACTATGACAATTCAGTAAGATGTACTCATACATCTTTGGAGAAACTTTTGAGATACTATTGTGTATAAACACCATCATCCAGAGGCAGAGAGAGGCTATGATTTCCCTATGGGAAGTTGTACTTGGGTTCAGATTGAGTTTGAAGTAATGGGAACAAGTTCCAATGAGAATTGCTATTCAAAACTTCTAGAGTTGCTATTTTCAGAAAAATGAATCAGTATGATCAAGTCTCTGAATCTCAGAAGTTACTGGTACAGGAAAGATGTTTTAAGCAGGAAGAAAAGAAATGAGTTAGAATAAAATGGTTGTGGCATAATTGCACATTTAGGAAGTTTCTTTCTTAACTATATTTTGGATAGTGCCATTTATCCACATACTGAGCAGAAAATTGATGAACATCTACTGTGATGCCGAAACTGTTTTGGAAACATACAAATTTGAAGAAAGCACTTGCCCTGAAGTTGTTCTCATTGAGCATACCCCAAAACAGATTATAATACAGCTATGTACTAATTCCAAAGATAGGTATTTGCACATGGAAACCTCCAGGAAGGCCATGTAGTTTAGTCAAGAATTTCTGGAAGAGCCTTTTGGTGGAGGAAGCGTGTCAGTTAGATTCATAAGTGTGCCTGTGTGCGTGCGTACTAAGTTGCTTCAGTTGTGCCTGACTCTGTGCTACGTTAGGGACTGTAGCCCACCCCCTGTCCTGCAAGGCTCCTCTATCCATGCAGATTCTCTAGGCAAGAATTCTGGAGTGGGTTGCCATGCCCTCCTCCAGGGGATCTTCCCAACCCAGAGATCCAACACACACGTCTCCTGCAGTGGCAGGCAGGTTCTTTACCACTAGCGCCACCTGGGAAGCCCCTAAAGAATTAATGAGAGTTCACTAAAAATAACTATGTCGGGACTACATAGGCTAGACGTACAAATGAGAAAGTAAAGGAAAGGACTTCAAAAAGTGTCAAGGATGTTCAAAGTTGGTGGCAGAAGTGGCAGACAGTTAACCATTGGGAACAGAAATTACAGCATGGAGGTTCATATAGATCACAGTAAGGAGCCTTCTATAGTTATGATGTAGAAGTTGTGGATTCAGCAGAGGGCATTAAGCTGAGATTTAGCTGTCTGCTTCTCTTGCTGGAATTATGAAGAATGAATTTTAAATGAGAGGACTGGAGATGGGAAGCCTGCTGCAGGATTCTCACAGCTCAGTGGCAATCATCTGGACAAGGAGAAGGGATCAAGGGAAAGACAGCTATACCCAGCAGGAGTCAGTCATCAATCAGCGCAGGGGAGGAGGACACACTGATGAGAGAAAATCAGATTCAATCCTAATTCTGCTTTTCTTTGCTGTGTAAATTAGGGAATATTATGATATCACTCTGTAAAATGGATATAGCAAAAATCTAGAGTATTTATTTGCATTTCATATCTTAAATTAAACCAAGTTCTCTCCTATCATGGGATCTTTGCAAATACTATTTCCTCTGCCTAGCATAAGAAATTATCTGGTTTTTACCTTCTGCTGATTTTTTCTTGCCCGTTAGGTCTAGGTTAAAATGTTACCTCAGGGTGACTTTTCGTGATGACCCTATGTGAATTCCCCCTACCACCTTTATTCTCTTCCCCTACAGCCTACCATGGTCTTCAAAATAGGTAACTTCACTTCTTATCATACTATTATTTGTTTACTTGTTGGCAACAACCATTTCATTTTTGTTTTCTGGATCATTCCCAGTGTTATCACATAGTAGTCATTTAGTGAATAGTCGTTGAACAGATCTGCCACTAAGCGGTGGGTTGAACCAGAATATGTATGGAAAAGCAGGTGGGTGATACCTCTAGGCATCTTGTGTCAGATTGACTGGGAGATGCCCACTGATGCCAAGGCAAGAAAGCATGTGCTATGAGTTGAATTGTTCCCCCAAGTCTTCATCACTAGTACCTCATAATAAGATTTTTTTTATGGATTTTTATGAGTACTGTAATTAAAATGGGGTCATTAGGATAGAGTTTTATCTAGTAGGACTGGTATCCTAATAAGAAGGGAAATATGTACACAGATAGTTAATATGAAGAGATTCAGGAAGAAAGTCATCTATGAGCAAGAAATGCCTGATGCTTCCAAAACTTAGGAGAGATTCCAGGGACTGGTCCATTTCTGCTGCTTTCAGAAGAAGGATGGCCCTGCTAAAACCTTGATTTTTAACTTCTTGCCTCCAACACCAGGACTTCCCTGGTGGCTCAGATGCTAAAGCGTCTGCCTACAATGTGGGAGACTTGGGTTCAGTCCCTGGGTTGGGAAGATCCCCTGGAGAAGGAAATGGCACCCCACTCCAGTAGTCTTGCCTGGAAAATCCCATGGACGGAAGAGCCTGGTAGGTTGCAGTGCATGGGGTCACAAAGAGTCAGACACGACTGAGCGACTTTTCTTTCTTTCTCCAACACTATGAGATCATACATGTTGTTGTTCCAAGCCACCGGTTAATGGGACTTTGTTACAGAAGCCCTCGACGACAAATATAGCACACTTCAGAGGGTGATCAAGGTCCTGGGATTACTATAAATATAGACCTCAATGAGCCTATGATATTTAGCTCTAGAGGTCAAAAGATTAACTTGATTCCATTTTTTACCCACAAGCTCATGAAGCTTAGAGATGTTCTTTTAATCTAAATAATCTTGCTTGTACTTTGATCTTGCAAAGTCTACATTCTGAACAATGGCTGCTGAGGTGTAGCCCATGAGAGTGTCATCAACTGAGTTGTTAATCCTCGAAAATCTAGGCAGAAATAATTAGTTTGTCACTGTTCAGACCAAGAGCAATGAAATTATATGGAGCAGAATGGAATAATTATGCTAAGACTAGTGACTGCTTTTATACTAAATATAGGTAAAAGAATATCAAAGAACTTTGAATAAGTCCCTGAAAGCTACTTCAAAATTTAAATATCTGAATCACACTTTCTTTTATTAAAAAAGAGAACTGATCAATGATTCTCATGATTTTGTTTTTAAACTTGTCTCCATTTCTTCTCTCATGCTAACAATTAGTCTTTTAACTGATACACCCACAGTATATTAAAATATACTCAAAGTCCAATCATGTACTAAAAGACATTCGCTCACCACCTACACTCTTGTTCCTTCACACTTTCTTCCAACTGACTATGTAGCTAGTTCTAAATATACTTTTAGTATTTGGTAAAGTGCAGAAAAATATTGTAAAATTTAAATCATTGTCAGTGCAGTTTCAAGTTCACTAATAATTTTTAAAATAAGAATACCTATAAACTCAATTCATAATACATCCTGCCAACATCTGGATTCTAGATATATTGTTAGCTCTGAGGAGAAAACAAATAAACAAGAAAGGAATAAGTTCAATAAATAAAATTAAATTATTTTGACTTATATATTTGTTATATTTAATATTTATATAACTTAGCCTATAATTGGGGGAGAAATCTTTTCAAAATCCTTGTGAGATATATGTACGACAGCCAGAAGTAAATGAAACCTCAAATAATTACCTGATAAACTGATCTTTCTAAGATGTTAACCTGAACTGTTTCTTTCCTACATACATTGCTTTGGTGTTTAATGTGTATTTTCAGGGGAATTGAGCTTAGCCAATATGGTAGGCAGACTAACCTGCATTCATCCTCATGTCTTTCTTCTTGACTCTGTCTCAGGTTTGTTCAGATATTCATCATTCTCCAACATCAGAGGGAATCCTGATTGGAGTAAGTCAATCAATTTGAATTTTCCTGTCATCCAAGAGTGGATTCTTTCCCTAAAGAACCCAGTCAAACAGAAAGGAAAGACATATGTACACGCTGGGAGATGAGCATCTCTGTCTCCTGTAGATCCTGTATTTATCAAGTCTGCTGCTCCATTGCTTGCAGTCATCTTGTGATGATTATGAGAAACAACATGAGACAAAGATTATGCAGAAAATGTAGTCAGATACAAAGACAGAAAGACATATGTCTTTGCTGACTTCATTGAATTGCTAAATAAATCTCACAAACTGCCCTCTTAATTCTTTTTATGTGATACAATACATTTCTTGATATTTAAAGACGGTTTTTGCAAGTGAAAGCATTCTAAGTGATAGGCCATTTGTTACTGAGTCACAATAGATTGGGCCACATATTGATCTGAGCATGAGCCAGTCAAGTTATCTATAGTAAAAGCATGAGATGACTCATGCTTTGATGCTGGCTTAGCAAGCACTCTGCTCTCTGGTAGTACTGAGGTCAGAGCGAGCTGACTTGATCATACTATACTTTGGGGAAGCATAATCAGAAATGTCATTTACAGGGTGTGTTTTATAAGCCATACACTTTTTAATACATTTACATGGATTAGTCTTATTAAATTTGTCCAAAATCTCCCATAAAATATGGAAAACTAACTAACTCTAGTGTACATATGAGGAAACTTCGTTCTTAGGCACAGAGCGATGAAGACACTTTCCCTTTGCCATACATTCGATCAGCAATGGGGCAGGAAGTTCTAAGTCCTAAAGACATTTGTTAACACAAACACTGCGTTTTAAAAAATAAGTGTTTCCAAGGGAGAAGAAAGAGCTGGGAGACAGCAATGTCATACACACATTTCAATAATGATATTTTCCTACAAAAATATAATAAAATTATGTGTAGAGTTCTATGTGAACATATGTATAAGCAAAGATCACTGAGGGAAAAAAATATGTGTTTCTGGATTATATCAAGCTTTGGCTCAATACAGCACTTTTTGTATTAACATGGGTACTATTATTAGCATAGACTTATTTATACTTTCTTTTTAATTGTATTAAAAAAACATAATATGAGATCTTCCCTCTTACATTTTCAAGTGTATGGTAAAGTATTGTTAACTAAGCAGAGTGTTGTAGAAAATATCTCTACAACTGTCTCATCTTGCATGATCAAAACTTTATGCTGATTAGAACAACAACTCCCCATTTCCCTCTCCCCTCCAGATTTTGGCAACTAATATTCTCCTTTCTGCTTCAATGAATTTGACTACTTTAGATATCTCATATAAGTAGAATCATGTGATTGAGCATAAGCATTTTACTGAGCTTAATATCCCCAAGATTCATCCCCGTTAGGCCATATGACAGAATTTTTTTCTCCTTTTATGGAAGAATAATAGTCCATTATGTATATGTATATCTGTTTGTGTGTATGTATATATATATATTTAAAACACCATATTCTCTTTATGCATTCATCTGTCAATGGACATTTAGATTGTTTCCACCTTTTGACTCTTGTGAGCCATGCTGCAATGAACATGGAAGTGTAGTTGTCTTTTTGCGATCTGATTTCAATTCTTTTGGATAAATACCTAGAATGGGTTGCTGGATTAATCTATTTTTAAGATTTTGAAGAATCCCTTTATTATTCTCCATATGCTCCACCAACAGTGCACCAAGTTACAATTTGTCCACTTCCTTCCCAACAAATCATTTTCATTTTAAATAATTATTATCCTAACAGGTATGAGATAATATTTCATTGTAATTTTGATTTGCATTTTCCTGATAATTAATAATGTTGAGTATCCTTTCATATACCCGTTGGTCATTTATATGTTTTCACCACAGAAATTTAATCTATTTTTTACATTAGATTTCTTGTTTTTTGCTAAGGACCTCCCCACTGAGTTGCAGGATTCCCTTTTATATTTTGAATATTAGCCTATTATCAGATATATGGTTTGTAAATACTTTCTCACATTCTGTAAATTGCCTTACACTCCATTAATTTTGGAGAAGTAAATGGCAACCAACTCCAGTTCTTCCCTGGAAAATTCCACAGAGGAACCTGGTGGGTATAGTCCATGGAGTCACAAAGAGTCGGACATGACTGAGCAACTTAGTATGCATGCTACTAATTTACTCCACTGCTTTTCTCTCTCTGATTTCTTTCCTATGCATAAGCTTTTGGTTTGATGTACTCCTACTTGTTTATTTTTGCTTTAATTTCTTGTGTTTTGATGCTATATCCAAGAAATCATTGCCAAGACAAATGTCATAAAGTTTTTTCCTTATATTTTTTTTCTAAGAGATCGTGAGTTAAAGTTTTTAATCCATTTTGAGTTGATTTTTGTGTGTGGTATAACATAAGTCTAATTTCATTCTTTTGCTTGTGAGCATACAGTTTTCCCAGCACCATTTATTAGGAACTATTCTTTCTCCATATGTATTCTTGTCACCCCTGTTAAATATTAGTTGACATTACATGTAAGTATGAGTTTATTTCTGGGCTGTTTATATAATTCTATTGGTCTGTGTCCCTGTTTATGCTAATGCTGTATTATTTTGATTACTAAAACTTTGCAATATGTTTTATGTTTAGGATTATGTTTTAGATATTAAGAGATTTATTTTAAGGATTGTTGCAGGCAGTTGTGGGTTCTGACAAGTTTGAAATCTGGAGAGATCAGCAGGTTGAAAATCAGGCAGGGGTTGATGTGGCTGGTTTGAAGCAGAATGTCTCCTTTGGGAAATCTGTTTTTGAAGACCTTCAGCTGATAGGATGAAGTTCACCCACATTATGGAGTGGAATCTCACTTATTTAATGTCAGCTGATTTGTAGGTTTTAACCCCATCTACAGAAAAGTTACGACCAACCTAGATAGCATATTCAAAAGCAGAGACACTACTTTGCCGACTAAGGTCTGTCTAGTCAAGGCTATCGTTTTTCCCAGTGGTCATGTATGGATGTGAGAGTTGGACTGTGAAGAATGCTGAGTGCCGAAAAATTGATGCTTTTGAACTATGGTGTTGGAGAAGACTCTTGAGAGTCCCTTGGACTGCAAGGAGATCCAACCAGTCCATTCTGAAGGAGATCAGCCCTGGGATTTCTTTGGAAGGAATGATGTTAAAGCTGAAACTCCAGTACTTTGGCCACCTCATGGGAGGAGTTGACTCATTGGAAAAGACTGTGATGCTGGGAGGGATTGGGGGCAGGAGGAGAAGGGGACGACAGAGGATGAGATGGCTGGATGGCATCACTGACTCGATGGATGTGAGTCTGAGTCAACTCTGGGCATTGGTGATGGACAGGGAGGCCTGGCGTGCTGCAATTCATGGGATCGCAAAGAGTTGGACATGACTGAGCGACTGAATTGAACTGAACTGAACCACATCTACAAGACACTTTATCAGTATCACTGAGACTAGCACTTGATTAAATGATGGAGTATGATAACCTAGCCAAGTTGACCATAAACTAGCCATTGCAAATGTGAATTTTGAAGCAGAGAGATGAAAATTGAAATGGCTACAACCCAGAGGGACTGATCATTTTCCCTTTAAGAAATTAAGAAACACAGGCATAGACACACGGAAGGCACACACACAGCTCGCTCCTATGCCTAAGCACAAAACACTTAGAATCCAGAATACTACTATTTTATGTCATAATCTGTGGTAGACAGGCCCTAGATGATCCTCAGTAATCCTTACTTTCTAGTGTTTGCATTTTTGTATAATCTCCCCTTGAGTGTGGCAAGACCTGTGACTTATTTCTAATGACCTGACTTTAACAAAGGTCACAGGACATCATTCTAGTTATAAAAACCTTATCTATATAAGCCTCTGTTTTCCATGAAGACGGACTTGCTCTAGATATTCTGCTTGTTGGCTATTCACTCACTCGTTGGTGACTCAATCTTTACTGTAGAACGTCGACTCCTACTGGAGACTTACTTAAGGATGTTGTTGGATTCACACGAACCTTCGTTAAGAAAGGGTCAACTTGGTGGTCTACTCTTGTCAGAAATAAGTGTTTGTCGTACTGGAAGATATTTCTTTTATACTTAAGATGTTTTTTTTCGATGATCTTTATTTTGTACTTAAATCGTTCCAATACCTTATATTCCAGTCAAATGTTTTAGTTTATTTATTTTTTACCCTTTAATTTTAAAAATTTTATGGTAAGTTGTGATATATTGTTTATATTTTACGAAACCCTAGTTTGACTGTTTCTAACACGTTCCAGCTACATATCTTTTGACATTCTATAGTGACTCTCTTTAATTTCTTTTACCTTTGTTTAACTCTCTATATGTTACAAATACTCAGTTTACTATGTTAAAAAAGTCTACAGGTAGGGAAAATTTAATTGTACATCTCAGTTACGCTAGAGTTAGTTTTATAGTCGTGTCAAATAGATATCTATAAAAATTTGACTAAGATTTTAATAACATTTTTATGTTACGTTCTACAGACCTTATCCGTTTTATTGAAACTTTTCCTTTTGTTTCAATCTCTTGAAGAAGGATTGAGGTTTATAATTTCAGTGACATATTATTAGTTTTGTCACCCCACAACGTATTTCTATCTTGGTTATCTAACTATCTTAGATTGTCTTAGATTTTTAACTAAGCATAAATACGTGGGTTGACTTTTAAGTGACCTCTTTTTCATCAGAAAAGTTGTAGACCACTATCCTTTCAACCCATACGGATACGTTTTTATACTTGGGACTATATATATTTTTAGTCGTACATTACTTAATAGTGAAAAAAACTTTAAATCGAAATTACCAATATATTAGTTAAATGTTACACTATCAAGGTCTATATGTCGTCTTACTAAGTCAAAATATACATATACTCACACACACACCCATACATGTAAGAAAAAGTCCGATAAAAAGTAATATCCGAGAATATTCTTTAACTTATCTCCCAGGATATGATATGTCACGTATTACAAACAAATAGATAAAATGTGCATCATCACAAGTAGACAATTAGGGTTTGAAGAGTAAATAGGGAGGGCGAAACTAGTGGTACTCAAACAAAAACTACAGACACTTATATAACGACAAAACATTTATTCAAGTAAACATAGTACCAAAATCTAAGGTGTATATTCACTATGGTATATTTAAATAGAAACAGACTGAGTAAAGTGAATCATAACAGTAGAGATCCAAGTAGTTATAACGACGACGACGACGATGATTCAGTGAAGTCAGCACAGACTGAGACACGTCGGGGTATCTGCCGTCAGGTGGTCCGAGGGGGGCAGGGACCCTAAGAGGTCCGTTCTTATGACCTCACCCAACGGTAACAGAAGAGGGGTATAACGACATTTACCGTAATAAAGTAAAAAGTACCGACTCATCATAAGGTAACCCTGAAGGGATCACCGAGTCCACCATTTCTTAAACGACACTAATCCTCTGTCCCCAAAATAGGTCTCGTCGGGAAGATCCCCTGGAGAAGGAAATGGCAACCCACTCCAGTATTCTTGCCTGGGAAATTCCATGGACAGAGGAGCCTGGTGGGCTGCAGTCAGTCCATGAGGTCACAAGAACTGGACATGACTTAGGGACTAAACCACCACTACCACATTACATGTGTGTGTATATACACACATACACACACACACACATATATATGCATAGTGGTGTATATATATATAGTGATATATGTCAGTGTATTTGTGTGTGTGTATATATATATATATATATGTACACACACCCCACCTCATCTTTATTCATTTATCCTTTGATGGACATTTAGGTTGCTTTCATTTCTTGGCTACTATAAATAGTGCTGCAGTGAACACTGGGATGGATGAATATTTTCAAATTAGACTTTTGACTTATCTAGTTACATGCCCAAGAGTGGGGTTTCTGGATCATACAATAACTCTAATTTTAGTTTTTCTTAAGGAAACTCCATACTGTTTTTCATGGTGACTATACTTGATTTACAGTCCCACCAACAGTGTAAGAGGGTACCTTTTTCTAAACATCCTCTCCAGCATGTATTATTTACAGACTTTCTGATGTACATTCTGACTGATGTGTGGTGATACCTCATTTCCATTTTGATTGGCATTTCTCTAACAGTTAACCATGTTAAGCATCTTTTAATGTGGCTTTTGACCATCTGTATGTCTTCTTTGGAGAAATGTCTATTTAGGGTCTGCTCATTTTCTGATTGGGTTGTCCTTTTGATATTGAATTGTTTGAGGAGTTTGTATATTTTGGAGATTAATGCCTTATTGGTCACATCATTTGCAAATATTTTATTCTATTTTGTAGATTATCTTTTTGTTTTGTTTATGGTTTCCTTTACTATGTAAAAGCTTTTAAGTATAATTAGGTCCCATTTGTTTATTTTTGCTTTTGTTTCCATTACTTTAGGAGATGGGTCCAAAAAGAATAGTGCTGTATTTTATGTCAGAGAGTATCTTGCCTATGTTTTCTTCTAGGAGTGTTATAGTATCTAATCTTACATTTAGATCTTTAATCCATTTTGAGTTTATTTTTGTATCTGATGTTAGAGAATATTCTTATTTCATCCTTTTACAAGTTACAATATACTTAAAATCAGAGGTGCGAGACATCAGTTTGTTCTTTCTCAAGATTGCTTTGCTATTTGTTGTCTTTTGTAGTTCCGTATGAATCTGAAAATTTTTTTCTATTTTTGTTAAAGAAAGCTTTTGTGATTTTTATAGGAATTGCACTGAATCTGTAGTTTACTTTGGGTTATGGATATTTGAACAATATTAAGTCTTCCAATTCATAAATTCAGCCTATCTTACTGTTTATCTATATCTTTAATTTCTATCAGCAGTGTTTTATAGTTCCCTTGTGCAAATATTTGACTGGTGGTTGTTTATTCCTACATATTTTATTCTTTTTTATGTTGTTATAAATGAGATTATTTTCTTGGTTTTTCAGCTTGCTTATTGGTATTTTGTAAAAAGCATAACAAAATTTTAACGTCTATTTTGTTCCCTACAATTTTGTTGGATATAATAATTCTAACAGCTTTTTGTGGACTCTTTAGGCTTTTCTACATGTAACAGCATCTCATCTACAAACATAAGTTTAAGTTTACTTCTTTCTTTATGATTAGAATGTTTTTATTTATTTTTCTTGCCTAATTGCTCTGGCTAGGATTTCCAGTACTATGTAAACAGAAGTGGTCAAAGTGGACATCCTTGCCTTGTTCCTGATTTAGAGGAAGAGATTTCAGTTTTTCACTAAGTATGATCTAGCTGTAGGCTTTTCACACGCAGTTGAACTGTGAAGCACATGGATTTAAACTGCATGGTTCTATATACACCTGAACTTTTTTTCAATAGATAGAGTACTATATGATCAATGTTGGTTGAATCTACAGATGCAGGACTGCAGATATGGAGAACTGACTATGGGACTTGAACATCTATGGATTTTGGTGTCTGCAGCAGCTCCTGTAACCGATTCTCCCCAGCTACCAAGGTATGACCTATGTGGATTTTTGATTGTCAGGTAAATAGCCCCCCTAACCCCTGCACATTTCAAGGGTCAACTGTACATGGTCTTCATTATATTGAGGTAACATCTTTCTATTTTTAGCTTGTTGAGTTGCTTTATAATGAAAGTTTGTTGAATTTTGTCAAATGATTTTTCTTCATTTATTGAGATAATCATGTGATTTTCATTACATTAATGAAAATCAGTGAACTACATTAATGTGCTTTATTACATTGATTTGTTTTCATTTGTTGAAACATCTTTGCATTCCAGGGATATACCTGTTTGGCCATGGTGTATAATCCTTTTAATGTGCTGTTGAATTCAGTTTACTAGTATCAACACTTCATTGAGGGTTTTTGCATCTCTATAGTTTATTTTTCTAATAGTGTCTTTTTCTGCTTTTGTTATCAAGATAATGAAGTCCTCATAAAATGAATTTGGACATATTCCATGATCTTCAAATTTTTGGAAGAGATTGGGAAGGATTGGCATTAATTCTTCCATAAAATGTTTGGTGAAATTCACCAGTGAAGCCATCAGGTCCTAGGCTTCTCTTTGTTGAAAGATTATTGAGTACTGCTTCACTCTCCCATTAGTTATAGGTCTGTTCCGATTTTGTACTTCTTTACGGTTCTTGTTGGTAGCTTGTATGTTTCTGGGAATTTATCTGTTTCTTCTATATTATATGATTTGTTCACATATACAGGTGCTTATAGTTGTTATTTAAGACCCTGTACTTATCTGTCACTTTAGTTGTATTGGGTCTTTTTCAATTTTTCATATTATCTGAATCTTCTCTCTTTTTCTTTTGGTCTAGCTAAGACTGTATACATTCTGTATATGTCTGTTTGGTTCATTTAGTCTAGTGTTATTTAACTATTCTGTTTTCTTAATGATCTGTCTGGATATTCTAACCATTATTGAAAGTGGAATATTTAAATCTGCTAATATTATGTTGTCTAAGCCCTTCTAATTTTTTCAGTGCTTGCTTCACATGTGTAGCTGTTCTGGTGTTGGATACTTATGTAATTATAATTGTTACATTTTCCTGGTGAATTGACCCTTTTATCATGATAAAATATCCTTTTTTTGTCTTTTATGACAGTTTTTAAATTAAAGTAAATGTGTATGATATAATTTTGTCCACCCCTGTTTTCTTTTTGTTATTCTTTGCATGGAATATTTTTCCATCCTTTCACTTTTACACTAAAAGTGTAAAAGATTTATCCTTAAATCCAAAGTGAGTCCTTGTAGATATCATATGATTGGATGTTGTTGTTACTGTCTAATCCAGTCTGTCACTTTATGTCTTTAGAAGAAGGGGTTCAATCTGTTTACATTTAAAGTTATTATTGACAGAGAAAGACTTACTATTACCATTTTGTTAATTGTTTTCTGTCTGTCATGTAGTTCTTTTGTTCTTATTATTTTCTTCACTTTCTTTCTTTGTGTTTCATTGATTTTTTTTTTGTAGTGATATGTTTTGATACTTTTTCTTTTTTGTGTATTTTCTATAGGTATTTTCTGATTGTCATGCTTACATAAAACATAACAATCTATTTTAAGCTGATAACTTCTTGAATTCAGGTGCATATGAAAACACTTTTGTTTTTTTCCCACCCCCATATTTTATGTTGTTGGTATCACAAATTACATAATATTATATATCCATTAACATATTTTTGTAGTTATGTTTGTTTTTACACTTTTAGTTTTTAACTTCTGTGTCAGAATTAAAAGTTATTTATGCATCACCATTATAGTGTTACATATTTGTCTACATTTATCTTTGCCAGTGAGCTTTATATTTTCCTATGCTTTTGTGCTGCTATCTACTATTTTTCAACTTGAAGGACTCAAATTAGCACTTATAAGCAGATGGTAGTAGTGGCAATCTCCCTTGAGCTTTTATTTATCTGAAAAAGTCTGTGTCTCTCCTTCACATTTTAAAGACAAATTTTTTACAGCTATTTAAGTTTCACAGAAAAGTTGAGGGGAAGGTGCAGAAGTATCTCATATATTCACTGCCCCTATAAATGCACAGCCTACACCATTATCAACATCTTCCACCAGAGGGGTACATTTGTTACCACTGATGAATCCGCATTGACATATCATCATCCAAAGTCTGTAGTTTACATATGCACTTGATGTGGTACATTCCATGTGTTTGACAAATGTATAATGACATGTATCCATCATTATAGTATCACAGAAAGTAGCTACTGCTGTAAAACTCCTCTGTGTTCTGTCTGTTTGTCCCTCCGTTACACATTATTCCTGGCAACCACTGATCTTTTTATTTTTTCTGAAGTAGCAGCAAGTTGTCTAGTTATTATTATTATTATTATTACTTTGCTCTTAGCAACCTCCAGTCCACTGTATGCTGGGACCCTCTGGGACAGCTAAGAAAGAACCTAGTCTCTCAAGCAGCCCCCCTCATCTCCATAAAGTCGGAACATTTGGGGAAGAGTCCAGTCTTCCCTCTCTCTCCCCAGGAATAAGCTAGAAACTTGGAGTTTCCTCATGATCATGGAGCACTGTGCCAGAGGAAGGGACTATGGTGAAAGTGTACCAGAAATTTTCCTATTAGCTTCTATATAGTTAGTTTTACATTTGTCTGGGGATAAAGGAAACTCTTGACTGACCTAAAGATTTCTCACATATGAAATTGTTCAATATGTTGGTGAATTACTGTCCTCATGGTAGAAGGTATGTCTGGGACTTTCTATTCCACCAAATTGCTGATCTCACTACCTTCTTTCACATTATTATTATGGTTTTAATTTATTCTTGTGGTGATACATATTATCATTCAAAGCAAATGTGTTGTTGTTGAGATGCCTTTTTTTCCCTTTTCATTCTCCCAAGTTGTCAGTTCTGGATTATATGTATTATAACCAATTATGGTGTGTGTGTATAATAGACCCTTGAACTTGTACATAAAAACATTGAGTAATAAAAATACAATAGTACATTGACAGCATGATCAAAATTAGAAGAAGAGAATTCACTACCAGGAAAATTACCAAAATATTTCAAAATATAGATTAGAAATTAACAGAGAAATGAATAATGGACCTGCAGTGCTCAGAGAAAATATGAAGAGCAAAATTAAATCATTACAAAGATGAGAAACAAGTTTAAATTCACAAACATAGACTAAAACATGACTTAAAGGAGCTAGTAGAGGAGCTTCCTATCAGAAGATGGAGTAGACCAGTTTTTCCTTATTCCTATTCCTAAGTGCAACTCAAAGCCTTGGGTATTATATATAAAACAAAATAAAAAGAGTATGAAAAGTAAATAGAATCCTCCTTCCCTGTGCAAATCCACACACAGGTGATATTAGAAAACAATGAGTATACAGCTGCAAGTTTTGTCATCTTCACTTGGAAAAATAAAAAGTCCTGATCCTCCTTACTTGTGTTGGTGGAGATGACATGAGACATCTGTGCACCCATATCCACCCCTTTATAACAAGGAGCACTCCTTTCTATGTCAATAGAGGCTAAGTGGGGAACCTGAACTTCCAACAGTCAATAATAAGGCAGCACCTCCCTTCTTTTGGCATAGCATTATCATGGACAGCCAGATAAAGTATGTTTAAGTAAGATTTAGAGTATTATAACAGAATATTAAAATTTCTGTTTCAGTAAAAGTCATTCATCATAGTGAAGTTCTAAACTGAATAATAATAATAAAAAATAGCCAACAGATGCAATTCTTGCATTTGAGCCATGAGGGAAGAGACTTGAATTCTGTAATAAAGATTTAAAGCATCTATGATAAGAATGCTTTAGTAAGCAATTAGAAATGCACTTGAAAAAGTGAAATATAGATAATCTCAGCAAAGCAATGGAAAATATGCAGATATAAAGAGGAACCAAAAAGAAATTTTGAACTGAAAAATATAATAATAATTTTAAAAATAGAAACTGGATAGGATCAATAGCAGGATGAATCCACGATGGAGGGCATTTAAGAAAGAAACAGCAAACTTGAAAATAAGTGATAGAATTTATGCATCCTAAATAACACAGAGAAAACATTGAAAAATAAAAATAACCTCAGAAAGCTGTGCTACTATAACAAAAGACTGAACATTTGTGTCATTAGAGTCCTAGATGCAGAAAAGAAAGAGAGCAGGACTGAAAAGACTTGAAGAATTGCAACCGAAGCTTCTCATATTTAGCAAATGACACAAACCTATGAATTCAAGAGGCCAAGTAAACACCTCAAATCACAAAACCAAAGAATTCCACACAAAGAAATATCAAACTTATGACAACTAAAAGCAAGGAATAAAGTCTTAAAAGATATAATTTCTCTTTCACAACTTATCCGCTGATTAAAAAAAGATCTGAATTATAGTTAAGTTCCATCACAGTAATTTGGAGGTCAGAAATTTTTCGTGTGCAAAAAGAAAAGAACTCTCAATACAAAATTTTATGTCCAGTAAAAATATCTTTCAGAAATGAGGGTGAAAATTAATGTATCTTTAGATAAATAAAAAGCAAGAGAATTTTCCATCAAGATCTACCCTAAAAGAATTTTTCTAAACAAAAATGATAAAAGATGCTATCTTTAAATTTTAGGAAGAAAATACATAATAAGCAAAATATAGGTAAAAAAATCAACTTTCTTTTTCATATTGTGTTTTCTATGTTATGTTTGATAGCTAAAATAAAAATATAATGTTGTCATTATGGTATGTAGAGGAAATATTTACAACAATCATATTAAAAATGCAGGAGGGTATAGGGAGATTAGTTTTCCATATTTCAGCTGAGCTGGTAAAATGATGACACTAGTAGTCTGTGTAACATATGTATATATTATGAAATGTATCAAGCAACTACCAAAAAGAGATACGAAAAGAGACACATTCAAAAATACTATAAATATATCAAAAATTGGAATCTAAAATTTTTTAACCTACAAGAAGTTAGGGGAAACATCAGAAAAACAAAAAACAGGAATACAAGTGGAAAACAAAAATTAGAATGCACACTTGAACCTTAGACATCAATAATTACATTAAATGAAGTGGCATAAGTTTACCAATTAAAAGACAGAGATTGGTAGAGTATTAAGACATGACCCATGTATGTGTTATCTTCAAAATCCTCAGTATAACAATGTGTTGTTCAGTTGCTCAGTCATGTCATGTCCAACTCTGCAACCCCATGGACTGCAGCACACCAGGCTTCCCTGTCCTTCACCATCTCCTGGAGATTGCTCAAGCTCATGTCCATTGAGTCGGTGATACCATCCAACTATCTCATCCTCTGTTGTCCCCTTCTGTCTTCAGTCTTTCCCAGCATCAGGGTCTTTTCTAATGAGTCAACCCTTCACATCAGGTGGCCAAAGTATTGCAGCTTCAGCTTCAGCATCAGCCGTTTCAATGATTATTCAGGATTAATTTCCTTTAGGATTGATTAGGGAACATTTTATATTATGTGAACATTAAACAAAGGAAGGAAGGAGTTATTATATTAATATTGAATGAGTCATTAGAACAAAGGAAATTACCAGAGACAGATGAAGATATTATGTGATAAATCAGTCAATCCACCATGAAAATATAGAAATCCTAAGTGTGTATGTACCAAATAGCAGAGCTGTAAGATATGTGAAAGAGAACTGGAATGAGCAATAGTAAAATTTACAATTATGTATGAGAATATCAAAACACTTCTCTCAGCCAATTGAAAAAATGCACAGATGACTTAAATAGATATTTCTCCAAATAACACATACATATGGCCAAGAGGCACATGAAAAGATGTTCAACATCACTATTTATTAGAGAAATGCAAGTTAAAACTATAAGATATTTCCTCATAATAGTCAGAATGGCTTTCATCAAAAAAAAAAAAAAAATCCGCAAACAATAAATGCTAGAGAGGGCGTGTAGAAAAGGGAACCCTCCTACACTGTTGGTAGTGCCACTGTGGAAAACAGTATGGAGGTTCCTTAAAAAATTAAAAATAGCTACCATATGATCCTGCAATTCTACTCCTGGGTTATATGCAGAGAAAAACATGGTCCAGAAGGATACATGCACCCCAGTGCTCACTGCAGCACTGTTTACAATAAACAAGACATGGAAACAACCTAAATTGTCTATCACCAGAGAAATAGATAGAGAAGATGTGGTACCTACATACAACAGATTATTCATCCATTAATAAGAATGAGACAATGCCATTTGCAGCAACACACGGACCTAGAGATTGTCATAATGAGTGAAATGAATCAGAGGAAGACAAATATCATATGATATAACTATATGCATAATCTAAAAAGAAAGGATACAAATAAACTTATTTACAAAACATAAACAGACTCACAGACTTAGAGAATGAACTTATGGTTACCAGGGGTAAGTATGGGGAGAAGGTATAGTTAGGGAGTTTGAAATTGGCATGTACCTGATATATGTAAAATAGATAACCAGCAAGGACCTACTATATAGCAGAGGGAACTCTGCCCAATGTTATGTAACAACCTAAATGGGAAAAATGTATAACCGAATCACTTTTCTGTACACTTGAAACTATCACAAAATTGCTAATAAACTATACTCAAATATTAAAAAAAAAAATAAACAACAAGATTCTGTGTAAACCAAAGGGAATTACATTCACTATCAAGTAATAAACTATAAAAGAAAAGAAAACCCGCTTATCAACAATTAGCAGGACAAGTATACATAAAAGTAGCAAGGATATGAAGGAATTCCAAAAGATCATTACCAGCAGAATCAAATTGATGTTTATAGAATATGCCACCCCAAAAAGCATGACATGCATTCCTTTCAAGTGTTCAATGCACATACACTAAAACAGATAATACCCAGGGCCAGAAATCAAGCCTCAACAATTTTTTAAAAATGTAAACTCTATAGCATATGTTATCTACATGGATGTACAATGAAATCAATTGGGCTGATAGAATCAAACTAAAAAACAACAATAAAAAGAAAGCAGAAAATCTCCAAACACTTAAAAACACCCTTGTAAATAGATCCAAGAAGAGTCTCAAAGGAAATTTTGAAAAATACACTTAACTGAATGAAAATGGAAGTATAAAAATTTTGTGAGGCACAGCTAAAATCATGCTAAGAAGGGAATTTATAGCTTCAAAAACATACATTGGAGAAGAGGGAAAATCTCAAATCAATGATCTAAGCTTTCATCTAAAGAACTTAAAAGTTAAAAAGAAAGGTAAGCAAAAATAATGCCAATGGAAGCAGAGAAATAAGAAAGACGAGGGCACTAATCCCTGAAATTGAAAACAGAAGCAGTAGAGAAAATCAATGAAACAGAGTTGATTCTTTGAAGAAGTTAATAAAATTAGCACTCCTCTAGCAAGACCAACCAACAGAAAAAGAGAGGACACAAATTACTGATGAAACAGAGCTATCACTACAGACCATGCAGACATCACAGATAGTAAGGGGATATCACAAACAAATCTATGCACATAAATTTGACAATTCAGATAAAATGTACCAATCTCTCAGAAATTTCAAGTTACCAAAACACACATAATAGTAAATAGATCATTTGAATAGTCCTTTAACTATTGAATATTGAACTGGTAATTTAAAATTTTTCCAGAATAGAAATCCCTAGGCCCAAGTAGTTTTACTGGAGAATTCCACCAAACTTTAAAGAATTAGCACCATTTCTCCACAATTTACTTGCTCTGACCTCAGTGACCCCCATACTTCACATGCTGAGTTCCACCAAACTTTAAAGAATTAGCACCATTTCTCCACAATTTACTTGCTCTGACCTCAGTGACCCCCATACTTCACATGAGAATTCCACCAAACTTTAAAGAATTAGCACCATTTCTCCACAATTTACTTGCTCTGACCTCAGTGACCCCCAAGCTTCACATGCTGCAATCATAATGCCCAACATGATGGTGTTAGGAGGCAGGTACTCGACAGACATGAGTCTGAGTGAACTCCGGGAGTTGGCAATGGACAGGGAGGCCTGGCATGCTGCAATTCATGGGGTCGCAAAGAGTTGGACACGACTGAGTGAACTGAACTGAACTGAACTTTGAAATGAGATTAAGCCGTGAGAGCAGAAGCCTCACAATGAGATTAATGCTCTTACAAAAGAGATCCCATGGAGCTCCCCAGGCCCTCCCACCCTGTGAGGATGCAAGAAGTCTGCAATGAGAAGAGAGTGCTCACCCAACGGTGTTAGCACCCTGGTCTCAGACGTCCAACCTTCAGAACCGTGAGAAATAGAGTTCTGTTATCAGCCAGCCAATCTGTGAGAGTAGCCCAAACAGACTGAGGACACTGTGGAAAACAGAAGATAAAGACACAGGTTCCAGTTTGTTTCATGAAGCTGCTGCTGCTGCTGCTGCTGCTGCTAAGTCGCTTCAGTCGTTTCCGATCCTGTGCGACCCCATAGACGGCAGCCCACCAGGCTCCCCCATCCCTGGGATTCTCCAGGCAAGAATACTGGATTGAGTTGCCATTTCCTTCTCCAATGCACGCTGCCTGCTAAGTCACTTCAGTCATGTTCGACTCTGTGAGACCCCATGGACAGCAGCCCACCAGGCTCCTCTGTCCACAGGATTCTCCAGGCAAGAATACAGGAGTGGGTTGCCATTTCCTTCTCCAAATGAAGCTAGTATTACCCTAATACCAAGAAAACAACACAAGACAGTTACACACCACTATTCCTATTGACTACAGATTTTTAAAAAATCTTTAACAAAATTTTAGAAAATGAAACTCAGAAACATACGCAAAGATTTCTGCACCTCAACCAAGTGGGTTTATTCCAAGAATACAAGGCTGGTTCAATATCATTCAAAGTCACCTGCTATATTAAAAGAATAAAGAATAAATATCACATGATCATATCCATTGATGCAGGAAAAGCATTTGACAAAATTCAACATCCATTCAGTTACAAATGTGAAACTAGAGAAGAACTTATTCAATGTCGTAAAACACATCTACGAAAGTCCTATAGCTAACTTTATATTGATACTTAATAGTGAAAGACTGAATTCTTTCCCCACAAAGTGAGGAACTAAGAAATGCACCTAATGTGTCTCAAGTAGGAGGTTTGGAAGCTACTCAGACATCAACTCTGAGGGGACAGTATTTTGTTGAGATCATTTTAGTTTTGAGTATAAAGCTGGACTTTGCAAAAGGAGAACTTCAAAATCTAGGTTATTAAAGATGCAGTAAAGTACTCTATTTTACAATGGCTAAAGGGTAGAAAGGCTTTGGGGGCTAATCTACAAGTCACATGGCATTTTTAATCAAGATGGCATGTTGGCAGAAATCTGATCTGCAGTCTTATTTAGTTTGGCTAGCAATGTTGTTGTTATTGTTAATGGGAATTAGAGTGCCTTCCATGGAGATCTGTACTCTCCTATTCATCACTGTCCCCATACCCTCTATTGTCTGATATTTGGCCCTGCCTCAGTCACTTATATAACCTGCCTGTTTTCCTGTAGATACTAAAATTTGTGACTCTTGGCTTATAATGTCGTTGCAACAAAAACAAATCAATTCCAAGTTCAAATAAATGAACTTACAAACAAACTTTTACAACTATAAGGCGATTAGATAGGGTTTTTTAAGACTTGCTAATAAAACACACAGGAAACTGGATATTAAGGTCCAGGGGAGAGAGTTTCAAGATTTAGAACAAGGGAGGTAGGGTTTCTCCTTCCCAAAGTACTTAAAAGCCACAATAGTTTTAACAAGGTTTCTTAAAGAAGCTGAACAAGTATTTTGAATAAGAAAGAATATTAGGTTGTAAAAAAGAAAATTTTTGCATGTCAAACTTGATCAGTTATCCCCATTCTGCAACACCATATGCCACATCAGTTCGGTTCAGTTGCTCAGTCATGTCCAACTCTTTATGGCCCTAGGCACTGCAGCATGGCAGGCCTCCCTGTCCATCACCAACTCCCAGAGCTTGCTCAAACTCACATCCATTGAATCGGTGATGTTATCCAACCATCTCATCCTCGGTCGGACCCTTCTCCTCCTGCCTTCAATCTTTCCTACATCAGTGACCAGAAAACTCACCTTCATTAGGCTCAGTATTTTTCAGGCTGATCATTCCTTGGCAGATTCTTATTCTTCAAACTTTTTTTTTTTTTTTAAATAATCCATACTAACAACATTCCTTTTGTGGTTACATCAATTGCTCTGTAGTCTGGTTGATGCGCGTTGCATAATGTTACACATTGTTTACAGTGATTAAAATGAAGGAAACTCTGATCCACCAATTCTATTTGGGAGAACATCCCGTATTCTAATAGATGCTTGGGAAGCAAAGTGGCCATATTGGTGGCATGTTTACAAGTCATCTCTGAGTCATTTTATTTACATTTGGTATATATCTTCAGTTTTATCCCATCAGTTTAATTTCATTTCAGATAATATATTTGATATTACTTTGTCCACAATACTTGTTTCAACAGGGCAAAGTGGGATTGTGGTAAAAGCAAGACTTTGCCATTATATAGATACTCTTAACAACTGTTTCCTGTTTTGTGGTCTTGAGCAAGTCATGTGGCATTATTGGTCTTACTTTTCTCAAATATAAAAAGGGGTAAACTAAAGCTGTCTTCAGTGGGCTATCATAAAAATTAAACAGATAAGGTACCTAAAAGGGAGTAACATATAAAGGTGTGCAATGTAGATTTTCTGCCTTCAGAGTGAGTCATTTTCTGACTTTATCCCCAAATTAGGGGGTGGGAAGGATGCTAGTAATAGATTTAATAGTGTTTCCTCAGCACTAATTAAGGAACAAATGTTTAAATATAAACCTATCACACAGGTAATTATTTTCTACAATATTTATGGTATAATTGGGTACTATGTGGTATACCATAAATTATGGCTTAAAAATGGATTTGTCTGCATTCCAAATTACCATTTATATTTCTATGGGAAAATGCACTCCAGATTTTAAATAATCAACTCAGAAAAAAAAATTGTATCACGGCCTAGTCATAAATCAAGATTGCTAGGAGTGCTTAACTTTCACCTTCTTATGTCCTATCTAAGATTTTAAATTTCTTCTGAATAGGGTCCTATCAGTGACTAATAAGGTACTCTGTTCACAGGAGGTACCTGCTGCTGCTGCTGCTGCTAAGTCACTTCAGTCGTGTCCGACTCTGTGTGACCCCATAGACGGCAGCCCACCAGGCTCCCCCATCCCTGGGATTCTCCAGGCAAGAATACTGGAGTGGGTTGTCATGTCCTTCTCCAATGCATGAAAGAGAAAAGTGAAAGTGAAGTCGCTCAGTCTGTCCGACTGTTAGCGACCCCATGGACTGCAGCCCACCAGGCTACTCCGTCCATTGGATTTCCCAGGCAAGAGTACTGGGGTGGGGTGCCGTTGCCTTCTCCGACAGGAGGTACCTGGTAAATCGTTTTTGCTTTACTTTGATTTTTACAATTAGAAAGGAAAGGAAATCAACAGTGGCAAGCAGTTGAGCACAAAAATGGCTCCAATTTGTCTCCTCCCTGTATCTGCACCACTTGTAACATGACACTGCGGCTCCCCCTTCAAGAATTGGAGTCTGTGTCCTTTCCCATGGGATCTGGGTTGGCCTTATGATTTGCTTTGACTGATAGAAAGAGGCCAAAGTGACCATATGCCACTTGTGAGTCTTGACTTTAAGAGGCCTTTCCTGGGTCCATACTTTCTTGGAACTCTGCCATCATCCTTTAAGTAAACTAGAACTCACCAGCTGGAAAGTGAGAGACCATGTAAGGAAAATCCAGTTATTCCAGCCGAGGTCATTCATCCCAGACCAGTTTACAGCCAACCAGCCTCAAAGTATATGAAAGAACCCAGCCTAGAGCTGCCTTTGTAACCTCCAGTTGACCCTAGATCCATGGGTAAGCCCAGCCAACATTAGAATAACTGCTCAGCCGACCCTTAGACTCATGAGCAGTCATACATGCTTGTTGTTTGAATCCAGTGAGGTTGGGATTTGCTTCTGGCACAGCAAGAAATAACTGGTATATCAACTAGATTAGGTTCTAAGCAATGCACAGGGGCTACTTCAGGAACACTGTGTTATGTTTTCAATGGTGATCACAAGAAAAGAAATTTAGCATTTAAAAGAGAAAAATTTTTAGATCACTAGATTATTCAATTTTAGAAAAGCAAACTATAATACAACTGTAGATATTAGTTTGAGGGACTAAAAGGAATATCACTAATAAATAATTCAAATGCCTAGCAAAGTTTGGTAACTATAAAAATAGCAATTACTGATTAGAAGTCCAGGAAAGATGTGTGCTATATATTTAAATCTCAGACTTCAAACAAAATGCTTCCTGCTTTACTGGCAATAAATATCTAATCGGATATTCTGGGAGAAAGCATCTTTTAAAAAGTAAGAAAGAAAAAAATAAAAAGTAAGAAAGACTGCCCAAGAGAAGCAATAAGGGAGCCCAGGATATATGGGCAGTCAGACAAAAACTAAAAAGTACATAGAGCCCCCCAAATTAAGAGTTTTCTTCAGGCAACAGCAAAGTCCATAATATGCAGTTCTTTGAATAAATTAGAGGGAGGAAGTCAGCCAAAAACAGTGAGATGGATACAGTGCAAAAAGTCTATCAAAAAAATGGGAGAGAAGATAACAGAGACTCAATTAATTCTTGGCTGTAATCATTCCTGAGGAAGATCTTAGGGAGTTTCCCACTCTGAAATTGTCTTTTGACAGAACCAGGTCAGAGGTAAGATTACAAATATTGCTAAAAGCAAAGGTGTGCTGAAATGAATCGGCAAACTGAAGGGAGATCATTTGTACATTGCCTACATGGCATTTTGAAGAAACCAAAGGATAAGAGCTCTTCCCAAACAAAATAGGCAAAAGACTCTCCTGTGATAGAGCACTCATCTCAAAGGGCATTTGATTTTACATCTGAACATTGGCAGAAACTATATAAAAGAGAAGGATCATGTGATATTTATAAAACAAATGATTGATTTACTGATTGAGATTTTTGTTCAAGCTGCTATCATAGATTGGTATATAGAAGGTGTTGTTTCTTTCTCCCAGATTTTACAAGAGAGTAGCCAAGTTTTATGCTTTGAATTCTGAGTTTTCCGTTCCAAGTAGTCGTTAACAGTTTTTGCAAGTCAGAAAGAAATATAAGTTTAACTCAAACCACGACGACTATACAAAATTCTCTTTGGGGAGAGACTAAGATCACTGGGTGTGGGTTAAACTGATTAGTTCTTAGGAAAAAGGAAATGAAAGCTGAAGGTAAGAGAAAGAGAAAAAATATATATATATATGGTCTGCTGAAGGTTGGTAAAGATTCTCCAAGACTCCAGAGAAACAAGAGGGCTTAGGTGGTTTTCACAAATGGCAGACAGGACCTGGAGTGGGAAGAGAGGGGAGATGATTACGGGGTACATATGTAGGTTAGCTGTTGAATCGTGAGGTGTTGTGAATAGTCGTGAAGATTTCAGTGATTAGATCTGGGGTTGGAAAATCAGACCACTAGGATAGATAACTCTCTTCTGACACAGAATGTCACACCTGAAGCAAGGGCAGGCTTGGCAGTAACATCAGCTAATCAGAAGAGGAATGGCGCTAATGGTAATTTTTTTTCCATGAACTCACAGCTTGGCTGATGCCTCTGTGTTTGGTTGTCCAATAATCATTAAGATCAAATGCTTCAACTATCTTGAGTGGGATTCAGAATTTAGACATATGACATTTATTGTGTATGAGTATTCCCAGAAAATGCTTAACCTACTCCTACAACTTATCAAAGTGAAATCAAGTGGGAATATCTTTAAAAATAGAAATCATCACTGATTAATCCCTTTGAATTATTTGACTGAGAAAATAGGCCTGAGAAGAATCAGCAAATTTAATTTATTTAGCTGTTTAGAAGACATTTGCCAAAATGCTATGAGCAAGAGCTATTTTAAAATTTTTCTCTATTTCGAATTATGAAACATTTCATATATCCTGAGAAGGTCAGAACTTCTGATAACAGACACCCAAACACTGACCACCCAGATTTAACAGATGTTAACATTTTATTGAGTTTGCTTCAGATCCTGTTTTTAAGAATAAAAATAAAATATTGTACATGGAGCTGAATTCTCACCTCTATCTTTCCCCTCTCTCATTCCCTAGGGATACTCACTATTCTGAAGTTGTGTGTAACATTGTTTTATATTTGATTATGTATATAGGTGTCTGCAAAACTATATAGTATAATTTTTTGTGTTATAAATCTTTCCAGATTGGTATATTTGTTATACATTTGTATACTGCATTCACTTACGAATTTTAATTTCTTCCATGCCTGTGGACTGATGTTCTTCTTTCATTCCTAAGGTTGTTTTTGTTTTTCTCTTTTTCTATATTTCTTCCTTCATTTAGAAACTATTATAAGTCTGCTGGGCTTTTGTATATTTCATAGTTATCTTCAAGTAGTCAGCTTCTTTTTTATTTAACAAATTTACTTGTTTTATACTTGTCTTTTTTCTTAACCAGTGTATTTGTTCTTACTTTTTGCTTTATATATTTATCCTTCGGCTATTTATTTTTGTCTGTCATTAACTTTCTGTAGTATGTGTGATACTGCTTTATCGCTAAATGCATAAGCTCTATTTAAACAAAAAAAAATGAATAACTATAATCATATATATATATACCATATATATGCAAAATATATACACACATATATTATGTAATAAATACATATGTTAGATTATAAAGCATATTTAATTACAATTATTTATCTATAGTTATTAACTTTCACATGAAAAGTATCTCATGACTGTGCTTTATTTCAAATGAAATACTTAGCACAGGGTTTCTCAATAGTAGCATTATTAACATTTGGTGGTGTATAATTCTTTTTGTAAGAAGTAGTTCTTTGTAGCATCTTTGGCTACTACTTATTAGATTTTAGTAGTACTCCTTCACACCAGTTGTGACAACCAAAAATATCTCTGCTGCTGCTGCTAAGTCACTTCAGTCGTGTCTGACTCTGTGTGACCTCATAGACGGCAGCCCACCAGGCTCCCCCATCCCTGGGATTCTCCAGGCAAGACCACTGAGGTGGGTTGCCATTTCCTTCTCCAATGAATGAAAGTGAAAAGTGAAAGGGAAGTTGTTCAGTCATGCCCAACTCTTCGTGACCCCATGGACTGCAGCCCACCAAGCTCCTCCGTCCATGGGATTTTCCAGGCAAGAGTACGGTGAGGTGCCATCGCCTTCTATAGACGTTGCCAAATGTCATCTATGGAACAAAACATCCTTGACTGAAAACCATTNTGAAAGTGAAAAGTGAAAGGGAAGTTGTTCAGTCATGCCCAACTCTTCGTGACCCCATGGACTGCAGCCCACCAAGCTCCTCCGTCCATGGGATTTTCCAGGCAAGAGTACGGTGAGGTGCCATCGCCTTCTATAGACGTTGCCAAATGTCATCTATGGAACAAAACATCCTTGACTGAAAACCATTCTGTACGTCATGCTATTTGCCACTTCTGATATCTTGGAGGTAGCTCTCTTCTCTAGGTCAGACTGAGATTAATTCTTTTAATTTAACAGTGAGGCCAATGTTGAAATCCTTTAAGAAGCCCAAAGACTAATCAAAAGTGATTTTTCTGTTGATTTTTTATCCTTTGCTCAAAACAACATTATATATTAAAACATTCAGATTTAGCTATATGAGTTTTAATGTACAGCTTAAGAGATGAATTATTTGTCATATGTCTGACATGCTCCACTCTGAGAGATAATAACATAATTTTTCCAATAGATAGGTTTCTGCTCTACCTGGGGGACGTGATCTGACCTAGGTATACCATCTCTATTGTGAGACGTGGTCTGACCTATGTATATCATCTCTGTTGTGAAAGTAATTTGCCATGATGCTTTCATTTCAGACTTTAATTACTTCATTTGAGGTTATTTTAATAGATTCCACAGATTTTGATAGTCTCGTTACGGTGAGTTGGAAACATTTTCGGACAGAGTTTTTCTAATTTTGTTGGAGAAGGCAATGGCAACCCACCCCCTAATATTTTCTCCTCAGAAAAAATTTTTTAATTTATTTCTAGACATGTACCATTTTTTTCCTCCAGAAATACTATTTTTATATTGAAACAACTCATAATCATGTTATATTATCTATCTATCGTGTCTGACTCTTTGCGACCCCATGGACGGTCGCCTACTAGGCTCCGTGGTCCATGGGATTTTCCAGGCAAGAATGCTGGAGTGGGCTACCATTTCCTTCTCCAGGGGATCTTCCCAACCCAGGGATCGAACTCAGGTCTCCTGCATTGCAGACAGACCCTTTACCGTCTGAGCCACTAGGGAAGGCCACATTATCTATCACTATTTATTTTCATTTTCTTTTTTCCTCTGTATTCTTTAACTAGCAACCTTGTTTCTCGTTATCAGCTGATTTTCATTCTATTCTTTACTCTTTCCAAGTTTGAGCAATGTAAATAATGCTCTGATACTTTAATTTCTTTCAATTATTTTAAATGATTTTTGATTATATAGATAATATATCTATTTTTAGTTTACCAATATTTGGGGGCTTATCAGGTATCTTTCTGTTTTGAATCCTAACTTAATTCTTGCTGTGTTTAGTGAACTATTTTATATGTTTGAATCATTTAAATTTGTTGATACTTATTTTGTGGCACAAAATATGGTTTATATTCATTAAAAAAATGTCTGTGCATTTTAAAACAATGAATATTCTGCTCTGGTTGGTGGAATGTTCTATAACATTCCAGCTCAAGTTGGTTAATAGTACTGTTCACAACTTGAGCGTCCTTACTCAGTTTCTATCTACTTGTTCTCTCAACTGTGAAAAGAGGGATATTTAAATTTAAACTGTAGTTGTAGATTTGCCTGTTTCTCCATCCAGTCCTATTATTTTGGCTCTATTTATTTTGAAGCTCTGTTATTAGGTGAATAAAATTTTAGGACTATTGTGTCTAACTGTGCCCTTTTAAATTACAAAACTATTTTCTTTATATATTTTTTGTTCTGAAATCTGCTTTGTCTGATATTAACATAGCTACTCCAGATTTGATTACTTAGTGTTAGGATATGGTTTGTGTTTCTCCATCCTTTTATTTGTAAATTATTTTTGTCTTTATTTTAAAGTGTATTTATCATAGGCAGGATATAATTGGGTCTCACTATTCTAGTTATTTTTGTCCAATCTGTTAACTTCTGCCTTTTAATCGAGGTTTTTACACCATTTACATTTAATGTGACTGTTAATATATTAGTCAAGTATCATCTTACTTGTTTTCTATATGTCTCATTTGTTCTGTGCTCTGTTTCCTCATTTTCTGCCTTTTAAAAGTTTATTTGTATTTTTATAATTATGCTGTATCTCCTTTGCAGCTTATTATCTGTAACTCTGTCATTTTAGTGGTTTATAATATGCATCTTTATTTTATTACAGTATCTTTCAAGTAGTATTGTATCACTTTCCATGTTGTATAAGAGACTTACGTTAGATTTTCATTTCTCCTTTCCTGACCTTTCTGTGTTGTTGTCACATATTTACTTTTACATATCATTTTATTGTATATTATAAACTCTTCACTAAATTCTTAGTTTTTGCTTTAAAAGTCAATTATCTTTTAAGGAGATTGACATAACTAGGAAAAAAGTTTAAGTTGTTAACCTATGTTGTTAACATTTCCAGTGATCTTAATTTCTTTGTGTAGACCTAAATTTCCATCTGGTATTGTTTTCCTTTTGCCTGAAAGACCTCCTTTGAAATGTTTTTCTAGTGTGAGTCTTCTGGTGGTCAAGTCAGAAAATAGTCTTTTCCTGACTTCTTTTTGGAAAGATCTTTTTGCTAAACATGGAATTCTAGGTTGACTTTTTTCTTTTTTTTTAACTACTTGATTGATGTTGCTCCACTGTCATCTCATTGACATTTTTTCTGGAAAGAAAATCCTGATATCATTCTTGTCTTGGTTCCCTGTATATATATATTTTTTCCCTTTCCTTTGGCTGCTTTTAAGGTTTTCTCTTTACCACTGGTTTTGAACAATGTTATATGGTTTGCCTTGATATAGTGTTTCTTGTGCTTGGAATTTATGGATCTTCCTGGATCTATGCATTTATCATTTGTATCATAGTTGGAAAACTTTGCTCACTATTCATTCAAATATATTTTTCTGTCACTAATCTTTCCCTTTTCAGGGACTCCAATACCATATATATTAAACAGCATAAAAATTTCCCACAGCTTACAGTTTTGCCATTTTTCTTTTTCTCCTGTGATCCTTTTTTGGTAGTTTCTATTGTATGTACCCAATTTATTAATATTTTCCACTATATTTTAAAAATCACAAATCGTAGTTTTCATCTCAAAAATTTCTCTTTGGGTCTATTTTCATATTTATACTTAAAGTTTTAAATATATTGAATACAGTTATAATTACTGTTTTAATTTCTTCATCAGTTCTAACATCTGTGTCGGTTCTCTGTTAGATATGATTAATTGCTACTTTTCATTGTGGGTTGTATTTTCTGCTTTTTTAAATGTCTGGTAATATTTGATGAAATGCTAGATCTTGTGAATTTTATTTAGCAGTGTGGGATATTCTCATAAATAGTCCTGAGCTTTGTCCAAGGGTGTAGTTTAGTTCCTTGAAAACGTGTATATTCTCCTGAGCCTTGCTGTAATAATCTATTAGGAGTGGGCACAGTAGTGCTCAGTCTAGGGCTAGTTATTCCCAACAACCTCGGCAAGACCCTTATGTCTACTTTACAAAATTCCCGATGAATCTTGACATTTTCCACACGGGTGTGTGAGAACAGGTACTATTTCAGTCTTTTATGAGAACTAAAAACTGTTACTGCTGATCTTTTGAGTGGATCTTTCCCCAAACTCTGGCAGTTTTCTCACGTGCTTGCATGTAACAGCGCTCAGCTCAGTACTTGAAAGGGCTCCTTCTCAGCGGGCTAGAGCTGGTCTCTCTGCAGCTTTCTCTTCTCCAGCATTTTGTCCTCAAACTCTAGCCACAAAGTCTGCCTGGACTCTCAGCTCCATCTGCTCAACTCAGGGAGTCTGCCCGCCTCCACTTGCCATCTTCCACTGTGGCCTGGAATCCCTCCAAGGTGGTGCTAGAGAGCAGATACAGTGCCTGTCTTATTGGCTTCCTCTCTCTCAGGACGGATGTCATTGATTGTATGATGTTTAATATCTTGAAAGCACTACTTCAAATATTTTGTTCATATTTTTGTTTCAGGATGGAATGTAACTGTTGAAATTTCATCTTGAACAGGAGTGGAAGTCCCTGTCAATTCATTTTAACTTTTATTATAAAATATTCATAGTATATAAGGTAAAATCAGAAATATGTCCTTCATAATTGTCTCCTTAACCTACCAATTCCCCTTCTCACAATTTCTTCTGTTAGGAATTCAGGAAGTGTCCTACTTCCTTTTCTATCTATATACATATACAGGCATTTTGTAAAATTCAAATTTTCACTTTCTAAGTGATATAATTACTTTATATTTTTATTAAACAACATGTCAGGAATATTTCTATAATAATATTTATTTTAAAAACTATTCCCCAAATAGCCAACTATTGTATGTTATAGATATACCTTATGTATTTTATAACTTGACCTGTTGATTAACTGATTATAATATTTTTATATTAGAAACCAAATTGTAATGCACACGCAAAGTGAGGTGCAAAGACATTCAGTTCAGTTCAGTTCAGTCGCTCAGTCGTGTCCGACTCTTTGCAACCCCATGAATTGCAGCATGCCAGGCCTCCCTGTTCATCATCATCTCCCGGAGTTCACTCAGACTCACGTCCATCGAGTCCGTGATGCCATCCAGCCATTTCATCCTCAGTCATCCCCTTCTCCTCCTGCCCCCAATCCCTCCCAGCATCAGAGTCTTTTCCAGTGAGTCAA
>SJYX01016154.1:202430-243852 GCA_006410675.1 Oreotragus oreotragus
AGGGTGACAATATACAGCCTTGACGTACTCCTTTTCCTATTTGGAGCCAGTCTGTTGTTCCATGTCCAGTTCTAACTGTTGCTCTCTGGCCTGCATACAGATTTCTCAAGAGGCAGGTTAGGTGGTCTGATATTCCCATCTCTCTCAGAATTTTCCACAGTTTATTGTGATCCACACAGTCAAAGGCTTTGGCATAGTCAATAAAGCAGAAATAGATGTTTTTCTGGAACTCTCTTGCTTTTTCCATGATCCAGAGGATATTGGCAATTTGATCTCTGGTTCCTCTGCCTTTTCTAAAACCAGCTTGAACATCAGGGAGTTCACGGTTCACGTATTGCTGAAGCCTGGCTTAGAGAATTTTGAGCATTACTTTACTACCATGTGAGATGAATGCAATTGAGATATACATAAAATGATACAGACTTATAAAATACTTATGAGTGTTATTTCTCTGGTTTTCTACCAAAGGATTCATTCATGCTAATTTTTATTAATATTACTAAAATTACTATTATTTTATTAATATAAAATTGTCATTAATTTTTATTAATTTATTAAATTGTCATCTAAAAAATGTTTAAACATTTACACCCAAATAACAGTGTATTAAAGTGCCCATTTCATTGCATTCTCATCATTGATTATTTCTAAACATTTGTTTTTGCCAATAGAAAAGATAAAAGTGATGTTAATAGTTGTTTGTATTTTTCTTTTCCTGGTTACCAGTAATATTGAAAGTCTATTTGAATTTACTTATTCTCAGTTCTCTCTCTTCTGCTCATTTTGCACTGCATTATCATTTTTTCTTAGCGATTTGTTGGAGAGAGTATGCTGCTGCTGCTAAGTCACTTCAGTCGTGTCCGACTCTGTGCGACCCCATAGACGGCAGCCGACCAGGCTCCCCCATCCCTGGGATTCTCCAGGCAAGAAAACTGGAGTGGGTTGCCATTTCCTTCTCCAGTGCATGAAAGTGAAAAGTGAAAGTGAAGTCGCTCAGTCGTGTCCGACTCAGCGACCCCATGGACTGCAGCCCACCAGGCTACTCTGTCCATGGGATTTTCCAGGCAAGAGTACTGGAGTGGGGTGCCATTGCCTTCTGTTGGAGAGAGTATAGTCTTGATACTATTTATTTGTCTTCTATTAAATGTTCCAACATTTTTTTTCAATTAGTTAACGCAGTCTTTTATTTCATATAGAAGGCATAATTCTACTGATATAAAACCCTTCAATATACCTTATATCTTCCAGATTTATAATGTTCCCTTGGAAGGCCTTCAGAAATTTGACTTTGAAAAGTAGTTGCTTATGTTTTCTTCTAAAAGTTATACAATATTCTTTTCTTTTATCTCTTTAACCTATCGAAAGTTATTTTTGTATGTGTTGTACAGTAGGAAGTCCAAATGTTATGTTGAATGAATAGACTGTTTCAAACCACATTTCTGGAATAGCTGATCATTTTCCACTTGATTTAAAAAATTAAATAAGACACAAATTAAAATGTATATATAATCATCCTCCTGAGTTATTTATTCTATTCTTAAAATATATACTGATCCCTCGGATGATGCTACATAATGCTTTTATTTATAAGTTCATGGATATTCTCATGTTCTTGCCTTCCACCTGAATATTATTATAAACTTTTCAACTTCATAATAAATCAATGTAAATGTTTTTGAATATATGTGGTTTTCATAGGAAACTATGAAGTGAATTTATATGTTTACAGTATTTGGAAATGACATACACAGAATCTGAATTTCAACTGGCGATATAGTGCATTTATTTAGTCTATTTATTGAGATCTTTTTCTCGAGTCTTATTCTGTCTCTAGGTATCTCTATCTATCTACCTACCTACTTTCATACATACATATATCATTTTTTCATTTATTACTTCATCTAAGCTATTGAAGATATAGATAGATTGATAGCTATAGATAAATAGATCGATCTTGCACATTTATTGCTTAGTCACTGCTCATTTTACTATTTGTGGTTGTTATAAATAATATTCATTGGTTCTTCCCAAATTACACATCCAGGAAGCAGGGTGAGAAAACTCACCAGTCTCAAAAGAGATGTTTCCAAAATCTCTTCACATGTATCCAAGGATGAAAATGTAAAAAGGCAAATATCACCAAGGGGTCGTCCTGAGAGTGAAGGACTTGGGAACTATTTTTGGAATGAAATCAAGTGCTAACAACAGAGCATTGCCCACCTCTAGAATAGAGTGACCTTGAAATAAGAGCCTAAGGGAATTTCAGAACTCCCTTGGATCAGGGACTACAGAGTATTTCCCCATTCTAATTTAGAATTTTTATTTAGATAACCTGATGTTTTCTGCAGTGTCACATCAGGACAAATTGCCATTTTGGCTTAGAGATTTCCAGACCAAGAAGAGCTTCTTATAGAATGTTAACCCATTCTAGTGATTGGATAGGTCATGGGAAGGGGCAAGTATAATTTGTTGGTTAAAAGAAAAGTCAACCATATATTTGTGACCAGAAGAGCTGATTGTGGCAATTGTTAGGAAAAATTTTTAACAAATATCATTTCTCTCATTTTAAACACAAAGTAGAACTGTTTTCTACTAACTTGATCTCAGGCCTGGCTCTGTGACTTGCTTTGGAAAATATAGTATGAGTGGAAGTGATTCATGTTATTTCTGGGTAAAAGCTTTAAGAGTCAATGTTTAGTTTTCCATATTTCCTTCTCCTGATATTGCAATCAAGGAAGCATAAGGATAAGAGGAAGTTCTATCAGCCTAGGTCCCTCAAGACATAAAAATAACCAAAGCCTTCAAGGTGACCTGTGATAGCCATGTAGTATGAGCAAATACTGCACTGATTTGTTGTAAGCTACTCATATTTGGTGATCTATTTTTCACTTCACATAAGCTAGATTATGTTGACTAATATTTTGTCCCTGTATCCTGATTCATGTAATTAACAATTCTCAGAAATATTTTCATCTTCTGTGTCCTCAGATATCTTTTTCTATGTGTGGTTCAAATTTCTCACGTCATTTAGTTTTCAGTTTTGCTTTTTCATATTCTTTAACTGAATAAAAGCCTGCCTGGATCTGATTTTTGCCTATTGACACTGTTTATACATTGTACTTGCCATTTTCCACCCCTGTGTGAATGGAATCACTCTCTCATCTTGGAATCAAGAAATGTGGTCACTGTATTCAGCAGACAGCTACTTAGTGAGTGTGTCTTTCTGTGCTGAGGTAGCAGTGTATTTCTACTCACCTGTTGGTTCTCTCACTGTAACAGTGAAACACTTATCCTCTTGAAAATCTAAAACCCATCTGCAGGTCTTTCTTTGACCAAATTAAACAATCCAGTGTATATCAAATACTGCTCCCATGTATTTTACTGTTCTCATGTCCACCTACTTGATTTGTAGGTCAGCTTTCTCATATATACAATAAAGCAACACTGTCCTTACAGGTTGTGAAGACTGAATAAAATAGCAAAGGTCTGTACTGTGCCTGACATGATGTCTGTTCCACTAGTTCAACTCTTAATTTGTCAAGGGCTAGTACACTCACAATTTCTATAATCCTATTTATTTTCCCTGTTTACTTTCGGCAAAGTTATTTTATAAAAGTCTCTTGGACTCTCTTCCTTTTTGTTGCAAGGGTGACCCAGATGTTTCTGGTAGTAAAATTATTAAAGAGTAAAATCTTATGATTCAGTCACATGCAGTCAGTCTTCTTGTTGCCTTAATAACTATCAGAATAAAATAACTCTCAATGTATTACTTTAGAAAAAATGTCTGCATTATATGGCCCACCACACTTTTACATCAAGATTTGGGGATTTGGAATGGATAGAGCAGGTAGCTGCCTCCATCGAGAATTGAACCTTAACAAGGTTTATTCCTGTCCGGGTTCATTACACATTACACAAGGACGTCCAAGGAAATGTCAGATGAGATCTTTTAGTTTTCATTGGGATAAAATTAGACTGGGTCTGATGAGCCAGAGGAGTGGGATTAAGGCCCTGGGCACAAGCTCCATAATGTGGCTGTGCCCACAGGCTTATCCGCAGAGTGTTTCTCCTGGGATTCTCAAACCAGCTGCCAAACTTACCACTCAGTTCCTGTGCTGTGTTTCATGTGACTTTCTGCTTCTCTTGGCTTCACTTCTAATTTTTTTGCACTCAGCTGATTATCTTGGCACCCCTCCCCCAACTTCCCCAATAATCTGTTTCCCTGGCTCCCACTCATAACCCCTCTATTGGAATAAAACCTTAATTTGACACTATCCTGAATGTGGTCGCTGGTTTCTTCCCAGAGAGAAAGGCCTTTTCCCCAGGCAGCAGCAGCCAGAATCTTAAACCAGCAACCTCTTCCCCGCTGGATATTATTAATTGCTAGAAACACTTCTTTCCTTTGTCTCTTTCTTTCTCTACCTCTCTCCTTCCCTCACCTTCAAACTTAAGCAGTCCTATTCCTATTCAAATTTGTCTTTTGGAATTCATTAACTCCACAAAATAAGAAAGACTTTGTGTTTGACCTACTATCATATTATTCACTGTTTGCTCAAATTCATGTTCATTGATGCAGTGATGCTATGGACATGAATTTAAGCAAACGGAGGGAGATAGTGAAGGACAGGGAAGACTGGTGTACTTTACTTCTTGGGGTCACAAAGAGTCAGACATGACTTGGTGACTGAACAACAAAGTTCAGTCTGAGTTGGGATAACATCATTTGCATAAGGCTTTTCTTATTGAAAAATACCTGTTAGCTCTTCTTTGGTCATTGCTTTTCCTGGCCTCTTTCACCTGCTTCACACACCTACCCAGGCCACGTTTGACACAATCATAATTAAGCACTACCACTGATGTTTTAGATCCGGGTGTCTTCACCTGGCAGTACTGGCATTTGGGACTGTCCTGTGAATCATGGGATATTTAGCAGTATCCTTTCTCTTTACCAACAAAGTATCAGTGACAACCCCCACCATACTTCCAGTCTTGACAATTAAAAATGTCTCCAGACATTGTCAAATGTCCTCAGGTTCAGGGAAGGAGGGCAGTTACTTCCAGCTGAAAAACCCTGGGGTTGATGAACTCTGTTTGATACACCAAGAGAAAATGTCCCAGGTGGCTATCGATCGTCTGCAAGCAGCTTTTCAAATTCCTTACTGGCTTTTCTCATTTTCTGAGGTCCATATGAAGATTTCAGTCACAAAAGCAGACACAAGATTCTCTGCATATGCATACAAATCGACATGCTATTTATATGCTATTATACCTCTCTGCAAGGATCAGCTTGGAGAAGGCAGTGGCACCTCACTCCAGTACTCTTGCCTGAAAAATCCCATGGATGGAGGAGCCTAGAAGGCTGCAGTCCATGGGGTCGCTGAGGGTCGGACACAACTGAGTGACTCCACTTTCACTTTTCACTTTCATGCATTGCATTGGAGAAGGAAATGGCAACCCACTCCAGTGTTCTTGCCTGGAGAATCCCAGGGATGGGGGAGCCAGGTGGGCTGCCATCTATGGGGTCGCACAGAGTTGGAAACGACTGAAGTGACTTAGCAGCAGCAGCAGCAAGGATCAGCTACGCAAATCAAAATCTAATCTTTAGCAGTTTTAAGCTTAACAATTTATCCCTCCTCCTTCTCCAAAGTTCTCTGCTAAGAGGGTTTTATTTGACCATAGGAAAGTGGTCACAGTCATAAATTCTACCATCGAATTTCTTTATAATGAAAATTAAATTTTCATTTGTCTCTTTTTAAAGCAATGTCTCAGATGAATTGTGAGTACATATCAAAGATTTATTTCAAACTTGCCTACAAAGGAGAAGTCTCCAAAATACAACCCCTATGTGGTCCTGCATGGTGAACAGTATCTACCTTTTCTGGACTGTGGGTACATGACTAATAAGCTTTTGATCTCATCTGTCCAGCACTAGGGATTATATGTTCAGGCCTTCCCATAATCCAACAGTAAAAATCTGTTTTTCACCAATGATTGGAGAGAGGTCATTAAAACAATCATTATCCTTTATTTTGGGGTAAATATGGTAGGCTGGGAAGGTATTATTTCAGAATCACTTTAAAAATTTATGTGCAGAATGTACAAATATTAAGTATATAGCTCAATGAATTTATATATGAGCTATATAGCATTTCAGCTTGCTTTTTAAAATTAATGACTTTTATTAGGGTTATTTTTAACAATAAATTCTTATTTATATCTATTCCCTATATATCTCTTTCCTAGTTTTACTGATTGTTTAATTCCATTTCTTCTTAGATTCTACTGTCTTCTTCCTAAAGTATATTCTTGAGTAGTTATTTCATGGAGGGCCTATATGTCCAAAGTTTTCTTATTATGTTTCCAGGAAAAGGCTTATTTTGCTTTTATTTTTGCATGACAGTATATCTAGTCAGAAAATTTTAGTCTGACATTTATATTCTATCAGCATTTATAAGAAATTATCCCACTGTATTTCAGCCTCTATTGTTGATAAATCTGTTGTCAGTCTAATTATGTTACTTTTCATAATTTGCTTTGTTTTTCTTTTTGTGGGTATTGTTAAATTTTCTCCCCTTTTCTATTATTTATGTTATACTACAAAATGTGTAGATGTGTAATTAGTAATAACATATGTATATTTTTATTTTTGTTTTATTTTTTATTGAGTTATAACATATTCAGTAAACTGTACTGTAGTCTGAACAATTCAATGAAATTTTAAGTCCATAATACCCTTTTATAACCACTACTCCAACTAGGTATAGAACATTTCCATCACCCCAAGAAGTTCATTCATGTAGCTTCTTTGTTAGTACCATAAAGAGGTTACCAGTGATCTGAATGGTATCATCATAGCTTAGTTTTGCCTGTGTTTGAATTTCACACAGTATATATGTAAGGTACTTCTGTTATTTTTTGAAAAATGATTCTTAGTTTTCCTCGGTTTTTAGTTTTATGATTCATATATTTACAATTACATAAGGTAGGAAGAAAATAATTTAAAAACTGTATCTTGGAATACCATTTGATGTAGAGCGGGGGTTGACAGATTTTGTCTGTAAAAGGACAGATGTTTTAGGACTTGTGAGTACATAGTCTTAATTTCATATTCTCTCTCTAATAACCACTTAAAAAAATAATTACTACTTTCAGCTCAAGGGCTGTATGCAATAGGCTGTGCCTATATTTTACCAAATCCAGTTTAAAAATGCTACCTAAATACATATTTTCCCATAGAAGGACTATCATATACTTTCTCTTTCTCTAATCCAACTAAAATGGGCTTTATTCTTTTTTCAAATACAAGTTTATGAAAAGTATATAAATGCATATTCCTATTTCACAGACTTAGAGAAGATTTTATTTTATTTTTAAATTTTATTTTACTTTACAATACTGTATTGGTTTTGCCATACATTGACATGAATCTGCTAACCAGCATGAAAAATGTACATAACGTCTATATAGTATATTCTTATATAGTATATTCTGATCACATTTGTGAAATAAGATGTGATCAGAAAGCAGACAAGAATAGATCCAAATTTCCCTAAGTCATGAAACTGATTGAAAAGGAATAGGGTACTTAATCTATTTATCCAATTAACTAGTCCCTCTCCTACTTTTTATGTCAATTTTTAAAATTTACAAAATGAAATTTATTTCAGAATATAAAGAGAACCAATTAGGATATCTAACATAATACCTACTAGTTCACAACACATATGAGCCTCTCTGCCATTTGAGTTAATCTTTTAATAGACATTTTAAAGATTATTTTCATTATCCAAATGTGTCAGATAATGGTTTAAACTTCTTTTCTATTTGGTTTTAATGTGTGTACATGCTTTCAGTTGCTCAGTGGTGTTCAACTCTCTGCTTGGCTTTAATATATAGCTTTAATTTCTTTTTAATTGAAGGATAATTGCTTTAAAACATTGTGTTGGTTTATGCCAAACATCATTATGAATCAGCCATAGGTATACCTATGTTCTGTCCTCTTAAACCTCCATCCCATCTCACTCCCCATCCCATCTCACTCCCCATCCCACCCCTCTAGGTCATTAAGAGCCCTATTTTGAGTTCTCTGAGTCACATAGCAAATTCAGGTTTGGGGGTTTGTGGGTTTTGTTGTTGTTGTTTTGTTTTGTTTTGTTTTTGAAAGATTGTCTACATTGCCTTGGACTCTGATTTGAAGAAATATTTGTAATTTCATCCAGTAGACATACTGGCAAGCAGGCTTTTCCAGAACTTGAGCATGAAGCCTATTTAAACTGAAGTTAGGTCTACTAAAACCATTGGTCAGCACAGATAGCATTCCTACCATACCTATAAACTCATGGAGAGTATTTTTCTCTATCAGTATACACCTTCTGTCTTGCTATATCAGGCATTTGATCTTCTCTCTCTGAGATCAGGATCAGCCAATGTGCTAATTGTGACTTTATACAACAACTTCAGTAACCCAGGAAAAAATAAAGTTTCCTAGTAAAAGATTTTAGCCTTCTTTTAGTAAAAGAAGATTTTAGCCTTCTTTTAGTAAAAGAAGATTCAGTCTTCCTCAGTCAGATCCAGGGGTGGCCTTATTTTAGAATAATCTCTATCTTTGGAAAACTCTAAATCATATTTAAGAGACACATTTATGTTTAGAATAAACAATGCTGGAAACTTTTGTGATACACCAATAAGATTGGAGTACAGTAAGAACCTAGTTTTCCAGGATATCTTTTTATTTTCTTTTGTCCTTTTTCCCCCAGCTATATTTCATAATTAAACAATTCTTGGCTTGGATTGTTGGTGGAAGCCTATGCCAGCCACTCTTTGGTGAGGCCTGGTTTTCCAGAAACACATTTGTCTTGTTTTGCATGCACTGGTTCAGGATTCAGATAATCGTGTTAAAGAGTGAGGCCTATTATTAAAACTATAAATGCAAGATCCAGCCTGCCAAAGGACCGCTCACACACATATCCAAGAGAGAGATAATGTTGGGAATTCTATTGAGATCCTGATCAACAGCTGTATTTTAATGAACTGAATTTGAGTTATCATTTGATAATATAACATCTGGAATCTGCTTATAAACTTCAAGTCTACAAACTAGACAGAAACCCCTGAACTTTAACCGAGCTCTCTCCTCTAACACCAAAGGTTTTCTCCCAGTTACGGCTTATCTTGTAGTTATGATTATGCTCTTTAAACACTGAGACATTTCTGCATTTCATTGTATTGTTTGACATTCAGTATTTTTTTTTTGTCTCTGCTTTTTATTGGTCCATAGACAGAGAGAAAGGATGCTAGATATGAAACAAGGATAACACATCTTTCAGCTTCTTTTTGAATACCATCTTGCAACATGGCTGATTACATAAATGTGAAACAAATACGATTCTGGAGCATTTTGTAGAGCAGATCCTGTTTGTACATTTAGAAACAAATATGTAAAAATATGTGCCTGTGTGAGCTACATGCTTCCACTTCTCACTGCATGTTTTGTCCTTTCCACAATGTGTGTGTTTCGTTTTCCGGATGTAACAGATGAAGGTGCTATTCAACAGTTGAAGTGGAAAAGCATATTTTTCTCTTCTGAGATAGGTAGGTCTCCAGGTGGGAAAATAGTGACATGTTAGTCATGGCTTTCAAAGGATCTACTGCAGGCTCTAAAGACATCAGGGTTGATATTCCATATTGAAAGACTCACAAAATCATAATTTAATTACCCTAAAGACATATAGCTTCTCGGCTTTAGAGAATGTAAATGCTTTTCTATCTGTATCCTTCCCTTTCAAGTGCCAAAACACAGCTGATGAAAGAAAAGAAAAAAAAAAATGCAACTACCTAAAAAATAAAGTACTCAAGGCCAAGGAATGGGAGGGGTGGGGAGAAGATCCAAAATTATCTCTTCCACTGACTGATGTGTGCTTTTACTTAAAACTAAGAGTGTCCACGTTTTTAGTATATCTCCCAAAGAGCATGTTCTAATACCAGATTTTCTCTCAAAATACAACAGGAAAAGTGGGGGGGGGGGGACCTGTCTGTAGACACCCAATGTGTCTACAGAAAATATTTAATTAAATCCCGTTGGTAACACATTCCTTGGTTCCGTGCTCTACCAAGAACTTGTGCTGAATAGGAAGTGTGTTACTAGAGATGCCATAATCACTTTGTATTTATATTTTCTATTTCTCCATCCACCTGACTCTAACAGCTTTAATTTGAGAAAGAAGAGTCGAATCCAGTAGAGAATTAACTTAGGAAGACCCATCCCAAAGTAACATTTTAATGTAAATGTTTCTGGGAACTGCAAATACTTTAAAGCAAATTTGAAATAGCTATGAACACATTAACCTTATGAAAATTAAACTTAATTGCATTATCTATCTTTATGATTAATCACTATCTACTTCATAATGGTAGATACTCCATTGGGGGTTTTTCTGAGAGATCCTTTGTGTAGATTTTCTCACTTAAACCTCACACAACTCACGAAGGTGGGTATTGATGATTTTTACTTTATGAGTACAAGCTTAGGAAGGTCAAATAACTTGTCCAGAGACCCTTATCTGGCCATTGGCAGAGCTCCCGACCTGCTCTTCAGTTCAGTTCAGTCGCTCAGTCGTGTCCAACTATTTGCGACCCCCATGAATCGCAGCACGCCAGGCCTCCCTGTTCATCACCATCTCTCGGAGTTCACTCAGACTCACGTCCATCGAGTCCATGATGCCATCCAGTCATCTCATCCTTGGTCGTCCCCTTCTCCTCCTGCCCCCAATCCCTCCCAGCATCAAAGTCTTTTCCAATGAGTCAACTCTTCACATGAGGTGGCCAAAGTACTGGAGTTTCAGCTTTAGCATCATTCCTTCCAAAGAAATCCCAGGGTTGATCTCCTTCAGAATGGACTGGTTGGATCTCCTTACAGTCCAAGGGACTCTCAAGAGTCTTCTCCAACACCACAGTTCAAAAGCATCAATTCTTCAGCGCTCAGCTTTCTTCACAGTCCAACTTTCACATCCATACATGACCACAGGAAAAACCATAGCCTTGACTAGGCGGACCTTAGTCGGCAAAGTAATGTCTCTGCTTTTGAATATACTATCCAGGTTGGTCATAACTTTTCTTCCAAGGAGTAAGCGTCTTTTAATTTCATGGCTGCAGTCACCATCTGCAGTGATTTTGGAGCCCAAAAAAATAAAGTCTGACACTGTTTCCACTGTTTCCCCATCTATTTCCCATGAAGTGATGGGACCGGATGCCATGATCTTCGTTTTCTGAATGTTGAGCTTTAAGCCAACTTTTTCGCTCTCCTCCTTCACTTTCATCAAGAGGCTTTTTAGCTCCTCCTCACTTTCTGCCATAAGGGTGGTGTCATCAGCATATCTGAGGTTATTGATATTTCTCCCGGCAATCTTGATTCCAGCTTGTGTTTCTTCCAGTCCAGCGTTTCTCATGATGTACTCTGCATATAAGTTAAATAAGCAGGGAGACAATATACAGCCTTGACGTACTCCTTTTCCTATTTGGAACCAGTCTGTTGTTCCATGTCCAGTTCTAACTGTTGCTTCCTGACCTGCATACAGATTTCTCAAGAGGCAGGTTAGGTGGTCTGGTATTCCCATCTCTTTCAGAATTTTCCACAGTTTATTGTGATCCACACAGTCAAAGGCTTTGGCATAGTCAATAAAGCAGAAATAGATGTTTTTCTGGAACTCTCTTGCTTTTTCCATGATCCAGCGGATGTTGGCAATTTGATCTCTGGTTCCTCTGCCTGTTCTAAAACCAGCTTGAACATCAGGGAGTTCACGGTTCACATATTGCTGAAGCCTGGCTTGGAGAATTTTGAGCATTACTTTACTAGCGTGTGAGATGAGTGCAATTGTGCGGTAGTTTGAGCATTCTTTGGCATTGCCTTTCTTTGGAATTGGAATGAAAACTGACCTTTTCCAGTCCTGTGGCCACTGCTGAGTTTTCCAAATTTGCTGGCATATTGAGTGCAGCACTTTCACAGCATCATCTTCCAGGATTTGAAACAGCTCAACGGGAATTCCATCACCTCCACTAGCTTTGTTCTTAGTGATGCTTTCTAAGGCCCACTTGACTTCACATTCCAAGATGTCTGGCTCTAGATTAGTGATCACATCCTCATGATTATCTGGGTCGTGAAGATCTTTTCTGTACAGTTCTTCTGTGTATTCTTGCCACCTCTTCTTAATATCTTCTGCTTCTGTTAGGTCCATACCATTTCTATCCTTTATCGAGCCCATCTTTGCATGAAATGTTCCCTTGGTATCTCCAATTCTCTTGAAGAGATCTCTAGTCTTTCCCATTCTGTTGTTTTCCTCTATCTCTTTGCATTGATTGCTGAAGAAGGCTTTCTTATCTCTTCTTGCTATTCTTTGGAACTCTGCATTCAGATGCTTATATCTTTTCTTTTCTCCTTTGCTTTTCGCCTCTCTTCTTTTCAGTGCTATTTGTAAGGCTTCTCCAGACAGCCATTTTGCTTTTTTGCATTTCTTTTCCATGGGGATGGTCTTGATCCCTGTCTCCTGTACAATGTCACGAACCTCATTCCATAGTTCATCAGGAACTCTGTCTATCAGATCTAGGCCCTTAAATCTATTTCTCACTTCCACTGTATAATCATAAGGGATTTGATTTAGGTCATACCTGAATGGTCTAGCGGTTTTCCCTACTTTCTTCAATTTAAGTCTGAATTTGGAAATAAGGAGTTCATGATCTGAGCCACAGTCAGCTCCTGGTCTTGTTTTTGTTGACTGTATAGAGCTTCTCCATCTTTGGCTGCAAAGAATATAATCAATCTGATTTCAGTGTTGACCGTCTGGTGATGTCCATGTGTAGAGTCTTCTCTTGTGTTGCTGGAAGAGGGTGTTTGCTATGACCAGTGCATTTTCTTGGCAAAACTCTATTAGTCTTTGCCCTGCTTCATTCCGCATTCCAAGGTCAAATTTACCTGTTACTCCAAGTGTTTCTTGACTTCCTACTTTAGCATAACAGTCCCCTAAAATGAAAAGGACATCTTTTTTGGGTGTTAGTTCTAAAAGGTCTTGTATATCTTCATAAAACCGTTCAACTTCAGCTTCTTCAGCATTACTGGTTGGGGCATAGACTTGGGTAACTGTGATACTGAATGGTTTGCCTTGGAAACAAACAGAGATCATTCTGTCGTTATCCAAGTACTGTATTTCGGACTCTTTTGTTCACCATGATGGCTACTCCATTTCTTCTGAGAGATTCCTGCCCACAGTAGTAGATATAATGGTCATCTGAGTTAAATTCACCCATTCCAGCCCATTTTAGTTTCCTGATTCCTAGAATGTTGATGTTCACCCTTGCCATCTTTGTTTGACCACTTCCAATTTGCCTTGATTCATGGACCTGACATTCCAGGTTGCTATGCAATATTGTTCTTTACAGCATCGGATCTTGCTTCTATCACCAGTCACATGCACAACTGGGTATTGTTTTTGCTTTGGCTCCATCCCTTCATTCTTTCTGGAGTTATTTCTCCACTGATATCCAGTAGCATATTGGGCACCTAACGACCTGGGGAGATTCTTTTTTGGTATCCTATCATTTTGCCTTTTCATACTGTTCATGGGGGTTCTCAAGTCAAGAATACTAAGTGGCTTGCCATTCCTTTCTCCAGTGGACCACATTCTGTCAGGCCTCTCCACCATGACCTGCCCGTCTTGGGTTGCCCTGCGGGCATGGCTTAGTTTCATTGAGTTAGACAAGGCTGTGGTCCTAGTGTGATTAGATTGACTAGTTCTCTGTGAGTATGGTTTCAGTGGATCTGCCCTCTGATGCCCTCTTGCAACACCTACCATCTTACTTGGGTTTCTCTTACCTTGGGCGTAGGGTGTCTCTTCACTGCTGCTCCAGCAAAGCACAGCCGCTGCTCCTTACCTTGGACGAGGGGTATCTCCTTACCGCCACAGTTCCTGACCTGCAATGTGAGATTGCTCCTCTAAGCCCTCCTGTGCCTGTGCAGCCACCTCTCCTCGGGTTGCTCCTCCTGCCCTCTCGCATGGGTGGCTCCTCCCAGCTGCCGCCCCTGGCCTCGGGCTCAGGCTCCAGGTGGCTCCTCAGGATCACCGCCCCTGGCCTCGGGCACGAGGTGGCTTCTCCCGGCCGCCCCTGACCTCGGACGCGGGGTGTCTCCTCCGGGCCGCCTCTGGCCTTGGACGCGGGGTAGCTCCTCCCAGCCGCCACTGACCTCGGACGTGGAGTAGCTCCTCCCAGCTGCTGCCCCTGACCTCGGATGCGGGGTAGCTCCTCCTGGCTGCTGCCCCTGACCTCGGACGTGGGGTAGCTCCTCTCGCCCGTGCTTAGTGCACCGGCCCGGCTCTCGCGGCCGCCTGTGCTTAGGGATTCTATAAACAAGGAATTCAATCTCACATGGTTACCAGGGTAACTTCTGCTCACATGATTAATTAGAAGGACTGGGAATAGCATCCCGGCCCTTTGAGTTTCTACCCAGTACTGCTTCTATTAGTTCACACCTTGCCTAGCTTAAGAAGTAGATGGTCCCTACAGCTGAACTGGATTGAAAATGTGAAAATTCTGGAGTCTGAGGTCTCAACTGATAAATCTTTTAGTAACCCAGAAATTGTCAGTTATAAACTACAATGTAGATAATCCTTGAAGTCAATCAGAGAGTAACGTTTTATATCAAATAGCTGATCTATAGGACTCTGTACATTTTTTTTCAATTTAATGAATAACATTGATTTTTAAATGGAAATATATATATATATATACTTTTATTTCTCTGTTTGGATGCTAGCACCCTAAAATTAAAGGCTAGCAAAGAAACTATTTCTACTGCTCCAACCACTAAACAACATATGGCCTAATTAAATGTACACAGTCAAAAGGCTCAGCAGGGCTTCCTCTACCCTGCCCCCAACCCCTCCAAAACAGAACATCTACTGTAGGCAAAGTATTAATACATAAACAGGTAAAAAAAAGATTTGCTTCCTGTCATCCAAACAGGAAGAACAAAACCTCTGCCACTTATGGGAAGCTTACTAGGTCAAAGCTTGAATAAAATCACAGACTTTCCATTGCAGATTCATATTCTGAAGGCTGAATTTCTTGAATTTCAGGTTCAGTCCCACTTTCGTATTATTTTCATAAGTATTAACACCATGAAATGAAGTGTTAGTTGCTCAGTCGTGTCAGACTCTTTGTGATCTCATGATCTGTAGACCATCAGGATCCTCTGTCCATGGAATGCTCCAGGCAAGAATACTGGAGTGGATTGCCATTCCCTTCTCCAGGGGATCTTCCTGACCTAGGGATCAAACCCAGGTCTCTGACACTGCAGGCATATTCTTTTCCTCTAAGTGACCAGGGAAGATCATTAATGTTATAGTAAAGGTCACTATAGTTCGGTTCAGTCACTCAGTCATGTCTGACTCTTTGCGACCCCATGAATCGCAGCACGCCAGGCCTCCCTGTCCATCATCAACTCCCGGAGTTCACTCAGACTCACATCCATTGAGTCCGTGATGTCATCCAGCCATCTCATCCTCTGTCATCCCCCTCTCCTCCTGTCTCCAATCCCTCCCAGCATCAGACTCTTTTCCAGTGAGTCAACTCTTTGCATAAGGTGGCCAAAGTATTGGAGTTTCAGCTTCAGCATCATTCCTTCCAAAGAAATCCCAGGGCTGATCTCCTTCAGAATGGACTGGTTGGATCTCCTTCAGTCCAAGGGACTCTCAAGAGTCTTCTCCAACACCACTGTTCAAAAGCATCAATTCTTCAGCGCTCAGCCTTCTTCACATTCCAACTCTCACATCCATACATGACCACTGGAAAAACCATAGTCTTGACTAGATGGACCTTAGTCGGCAAAGTAATGTCTCTCCTTTGAATATGCTATCTAGGTTGGTCATAACTTTTCTTCCAAGGAGTAAGCATCTTTTAATTTCATGGCTGCAGTCAACATCTGCAGTGATTTTGGAGCTCCCCAAAATAAAGTCTGACACTGTTTCCACTGTTTCCCCATCTATTTCCCATGAAGTGATGGGACCAGATGCCATGATCTTCGTTTTCTGAATGTTGAGCTTTAAGTCAACTTTTTCACTCTCCTCTTTCACTTTCATCAAGAGGCTTTTTAGTTCCTCCTCACTTTCTGCCATAAGGGTGGTGTCATCTGCATATCTGAGGTTATTGATATTTCTCCCAGCAATCTTCATTCCAGCTTGTGTTTCTCCCAGTCCAGTGTTTCTTATGATGTAATCTGCATATAAGTTAAATAAGTAGGGTGACAATATACAGCCTTGACGCACTCCTTTTCCTATTTGGAACCAGTCTGTTGTTCCATGTCCAGTTCTAACTGCTGCTTTCTGACCTGCATACAGGTTTCTCAAGAGGTAGGTCAGGTAGTCTGGTATTCCCACCTCTCTCAGAATTTTCCACAGTTTATTGTGACCCACACAGTCAAAGGCTTTGACATAGTCAATAAGGCAGAAATAGATGTTTTTCTGGAACTCTCTTGCTTTTTCCATGATCCAGTGGATGTTAGCAATTTGATCTCTGGTTCCTCTGCCTTTTCTAAAACCAGCTTGAACATCTGGAAGTTCACGGTTCACGTATTGCTGAAGCCTGGCTGGGAGAATTTTGAGCATTTCTTTACTAGCGTGTGAGATGAGTGAAATTGTGTGGTAGTTTGAGCATTCTTTTGCATTGCCTTTCTTCGGAATTGGAATGAAAACTGACCTTTTCCAGTCCTGCGGCCACTGCTGAGTTTTCCAAATTTGCTGGCATATTGAGTGCAGCACTTTCACAGCATCATCTTTCAGGATTTGAAACAGCTCCACTGGAATTCCATCACCTCTACTAGCTTTGTTCGTAGTGATGCTTTCTAAGGCCCACTTGACTTCACATTCCAGGGTGTCTGGCTCTAGATGAGTGATCACATCATCGTGATTATTTTGGTCATGAAGATATTTTCTGTACAGTTCTTCTGTGTATTCTTGCCACCTCTTCTTAATATCTTCTGCCTCCTTTAGATCCAGACCATTTCTGTCCTTTATTGAGTCCATCTTTGCATGAAATGCTCCCTTGGTATCTCTAATTTTCTTGAAGAGATCTCTAGTCTTTCCCATTCCATTGTTTTCCTCTGTTACTTTGCATTGATCACTGAAGGAGGCTTTCTTCTCTCTTCTTGCCATTCTTTGAAACTCTAAATTCAGATGCTTATATCTTTGGCACTAAGCGCAAGCAGCTGCAATGGCCGGCGCACTAAGCGCAAGTGGCTGGGATGGCCAAGAGGAGCTACCCCATGTTCAAGGTCAGGGGCAGCAGCCGAGAGTGCCAGGCTGCAACAGGAACGGACGAGAGGAGCCACGGGTCGTCTGAGGTCAGGGGCGGCAACCGGGAGGAGCCACCCCACTTCCGAGGCCAGGGGCAGTGGCTGGGAGAAGCCACCTCGTACCCAAGGCCAGAGGCTGTGGCTGGGAAGAGCAACCCACGACCAAGGAGCGGTGGCTGCGCTGGTGCAGGAGGACCTAGAGGAGCCATCCCATGTTGAAGGTCAGGAACGGCAGTGGTGAGGAGATACCCTTCTTCCAAGGTAAGGAGCAGTGGCTGCGCTTTGCTGGAGCAGCTGTGAAGAGATACCCCACGCCCAAGGTAAGAGAAACCCAAGTAAGATGGTAGGTGTTGCAAGAGGGCATCAGAGGGCAGACCCACTGAAACCTTACTCACAGAAAACTAGTCAATCTAATCACACTAGGACCACAGCCTTGTCTAACTCAATGAAACTAAGCCACGCCCGCAGGGCAACCCAAGACGGGCGGGTCATGGTGGGGAGGTCTGACAGAATGTGGTCCACTGTAGAAGGGAATGGCAAGCCACTTCACTATTCTTGCCTTGAGAACCCCATGAACAGTATGAAAAAGGTCACTACTTCTATATATAACAATTGACACTAAATTGTATGAAGCATAGCTGTGTTATCTCTTCTGACACAGAATCCAGGACCCCAGCATGCCTGCAATGATGTCTTCATTTTTAAAAACATAGTGTAGCAAACTTTAGATAATTGACCTAGGAATTTAGGTTTTGATATTTAGTTTCTGTTAAAGGTTCTGTTTCAAGTAATTCATTCCAAATTAGCAATGCTAAGTATTCACATGCAGCAGACCCTAAATTAAGAACAGACCAAGTCTTGGCCTAAGAGTGTAGAAAGAACAGGACTAATAATTAGGGCAGATGGAAGAGCAGTATGTTGTAAGAACAATCAACTCAACAATTACTTCTGTCACTGCCAGCAACCACTGAGTGCCCAGGACTGAACAGCACTGGGCTTATTGTAAACATTTGTAATCAAGGCAGAGGTTTACTGATCTCTCATCTTCCTCTTCTTGAGTGAGCTGCTTTTTTTTTTTTTTTTTCCTTATACCTGAACTTCCTTATTAAGAATTTTAGGGTTTTCACTGACACTTGTGCAAGTCCTTGAGACTTTTGAAAAATTTGACAACCAAAAACCAAATGCAAGCTAATCGCTATAACTACAAAGAGCAATGCCACGAATCATACTTTCCCTTACATTATTTGAATCCTCAAGTTTTTACATCTAATTTATTTTTCTCTTAGTTTACTGTCAAATAAATGAATACAGTTTTTGAGTGAATTAACTCACATGTATCCCATTTGACAGCACCCTTGAGAGGAATTTAGATCTTCCTTAAATTGTATTGATTCCTCAGCAGAGATTGCCGAACAGCATGATTATGCTGAATGAACTTATAGTTCTATACTAGTTCTAATTATATTTAACACTCTTGTATGTGTGCATGCGTGTTCTGTCATGTCTGACTCTTTATGACCCCATGGATTGTAGCCCGCCAGGCTCCTCTGTCCATGGGATTTTCCAGACAAGAATACTGGAGTGGGTTGTCATTTCCTTTTCCAGGGGATCTTCACAACCCAGGGGTCAAGCGTCTCTTGCCTCTTCTAAGTTGGCCAGAGGATTCTTTACCACTGCGCCCCTTGGAAAACCCAACACTCTTGTAGAAAGACTTTATGAACAATATAGTTTGATATCTTTCAATTCATTATCTTCATTTTTCAGAGAAAAAAACTTGAAGTTCAGAGAAACAGGTAAATAAGAGGCAGTAAAACTTGAAAGCAAGTTTTTCTGATTTTAAGTCCATTGTTCTCTCCATGTACATGGCTTTGCAATACACTGTGAAAATTGATTATATTAATTCGATCATGCTTGTAGAGATTCAAATTTGTTCTCAATCTATGGTCAGGTCTTAGTCTCATACATGAAAATATAATTAGTTTGAGAAACTATATTTCCTTGTTATTTACACTGCCCAACTTCTTAATGCTATTCTTCCACCAGTATGTGATCCATTCTGATCAGAATACACCTATGTTACAGTAGGAAGAGGTGAAAACACAGGATACCCACAGATGAGAATTAAATATTAACTTCATCAGAGCCTATTTCCTAAAGAGAGTGAACAGAGATGAAATGCATTAATATCATGAAAATGCAGCAATGTAAACTGTGCTATCTGCATTGCTACTGCTGCTGCTGCTAAGTCACTTCAGTCGTGCCAACTCTGCGTGACCCCGTAGATGGCAGCCCACCAGGCTCCACCATCCCTGGGATCTGCATTAAAAAATCTCAAAAGGTTGTTTTAAAGCTAGACTGAATATTTGCATATTTAAGACAAAGACAAATATATGTTATCTATTATATCCACTCTCCTCTATTAAGCACTGTAGAAACAAAAGCAGTTATGAAACGTGTGGCAATTAAAAACCTTTTGATCAAGTTGATGAAACTGTGTATGTAAGGGATATATAAATTTATAACTGCACATACAATTATAAGCAAATTTTCAGATATTGAAATAGTACAATCAGTAACACATAACAAGTAACTTTTTTGATAGAATTTAAACCATCTATATAAACTTGGTTTATCTTATTCTAGTTTTCCTAATTAAATTACTATCTATAAATTAGAAATATGCAGGTTATTCTCCTAACTTTCTAATCTCTATGGCCAGCTGCCTACTGGACAGAATTTTTTTTTGTTTTTGTTACCACATAAGAAGTTCGAATTCAATGTGTTCAAAACTGGACTCATAGTCTTTTTCTCCAAAGATATCCCTTTCTGTTTTATAATCCCTTCCTCAGTGAATATACTGCAGTCTAATTAATTGCACAAGGTATTACTTGGTACTTAACCTGATTTGTTGATGATTGCTGACATCTGGGCAATATTTTAATTTTCCATCCAAGTTTCCGACATTATCGGAATTAACCAAATGCCTGTGCTGATGACCTTTTAATACTATATCTTTGCACGAATTATTGCTTTTTCATCTTCCATGGATTTTTCCTTCAATTCAGAGAACTCACCTGCTTCTATCGTCATATTCTGTCATTGGCATCAGTAAAATTGCTCCACCTCTGAAAATCATTATTCAAACACAACATTGTCCTATCCTTGTCTTATTTACTGCAAAATTTTACATCACTGAGGCCTCCAGTTTATCAGCTTAATCACTTTCATCCCATCTGTCTGCCCTCTCTTCTCCCCACAACCCACATTAGGACTTAATTCTCATGAAATATTAGTAAAACCACTTTATCATATGATCTCCATGCTCTTGTCCCTTCTTTTTGTTGTTCTTGGAAAAAACGTAGCCCTGAATGAACAGAGCTAGTACGTTTCTATATATCTTCATCTTAAGGCTGAGTGTTATTAGGAAAAAGAAGTACAACAGAAAAAATTGATATTGCTCACAAATTCACGGCTGCTAGCCTGAACTAAATATTCAGTATTACTAGATTATGTTGCAATTTTGTTGGTATGATCATATTTTCATTCTCATATCTTTTCACTTTCTTCAAACCTCTGTAAACTCACTTATCCAGATGGAAGCTTCCCTGAAACAGCTTAGTCCTTCTAACTGTGTGCACACGAAGTCTCTTTCAGTCATGTTTGACTCTTTTCTATGCTGTGGACTGTAGCGCGCCAGGCTCCTCTGTCCATGGGATTCTTCAGGCAAGAATACTGGAGTGGGTAGGCAGTCCCTTCTCCAGGGGATTTTTCTGACCCAGGGATCAAACCCAGGTCTCCTGCATTGTAGTCCCCTGGGATTCCCTGGTGGCTCAGAAGGTATAGAATCTGCCTACAGTGCAGGAGATTCAGGTTAAATCCCTGAGGTCAGGAAGGTTCCCTGGAGAAGGGTATAGCAACCCATTCCAGTATTCTTGCCTGGAGAATCCCATGGACAGAGGAGCCTAGTGGGCTATAGTCCATGAGATCATAAAAAGTTGGACAAGACTGAATAACTAATACACACAGTCCTTCTACTTAGCTCTCTGAAATTGCTCTGGTTTCTGTTCCTTTCTAAGTCTGATTCTTCATGTGCCAAGTTGATAAGGTACAATTTGAAAAAAAAAAAAAATCATCAGTTTCTGCTCAGTCAATGAACTCCAAAATGGAAGATTAAATCTACACATGGATATGTTACAAGTGACATGTGAAGAATTGATTGACGGGCGAGTTAGAAGATAGTGTGAGGGTTCTAATATTCCAGCCTAGGGTGTTGGTGGTTCTTGTAACATAGTAGTGGAGCAGCTGATCTGATTGTCATTTGTTTTTTGCCCACTAATATTAAAACATTAAGAAAGTTGAAAAACATTTTCAGGAAACTAGTGTTGACATTTTGTGTCATTTTAGTCAGAAATGCCTTTATTTTGTTGTTTTCACTTAATATATTCACATCTATTAACTCTGTGTGTATGTATAGATAAATATAACTGTATATATATATGTGTGTGTGTTATATATATATATATATATATATATATATATCTTGAACTTTGTTGCTTTAAAAGTAGTTCATTTTTTTTTAATACAATGAAGTACTAAATGGAATACAAAAATAGTTTGGTCTTAATTCCTTGTATTTGTGAAAGTTCCCTTCCATGGCAAAAGAGACTTTGTAAGTGTGATCAAGTTATGTATCTTGAGACGGGAAAGTATTTGAATTATCCAGGCAGACTCTAAATGTAATCACAAGTGTCCTTACAAAAGGAAAGCTGTGAGAAATTTGACTACAGACGAAGGCAGTGAGACAGTGGAAGCAGAGGGAGAAAAAGAGAAGTGAAGTGCTGAATGGGATGTGAACCAGAAGCTAGAAAAGACGAGGGAATGGATCCTGCCCTAGAGATTCCCAAGGAACTAGCCCTGACTACACTTTTGTGTTGACCATGTAATACTCGTTTTGGGCTCCTGACCTAAAGGACTGCAAGAGAATAAATTTGCGTCAGTTTAACCCACTATATCTGTAGTAAATTGTTACAAAGATAGTTATATCATCTTCTGTACTTCCTTTTCTCCTCAGGAATGTAGTTTTGAAATATTTTCATTTTGAGTATATTTGTTGTTCAGTTGCCAAGTCGTGTCCGACTCTGCAGCCACATGGACATCAGCATGCCAAGTTCCCTGTCCTTCGTTATCTCCTGGAGTTTGCTCAAATTCACACTTGACTAATTCTTTTGAACTGTCATCCAATAGTGCCAATATAAACGAACTGTAGTTCATTTTCCAACTTAGAAACAGATAGTTTTCTTCCAAGGATCTCTTATATATATCTTCAGATACTTTAAGGTGGATATCTAGAAATGGAAATGCTAGAATGTATTAGTTTTCAATTGCTGCACAACAAAGTACCACAAACTTCATGGTTCAGAGCTACACAAAATTTTTATCTTACAATTTTCGAGGTCAGAAGTCTGAAATCAGTTTCACTGGGCTTAATCGATGTATTGGTAGGGCTGTGTTCCTTTTAGAGGAAAGGCTTCAGGGAAAAATCTGTTTTCTTACCTTTCCAGCTTTTAGAGGAAGTGCACATTCCTTAGCTTGGAGCCCCCTGTCATCTCTAAAGCCAGCAATTTAATAACACTGAACTCTGCTTTTGTCATCATATCTCTTGTTTCTCCATCCTCTCTTTCACCTACCAGGACCTTTTTGATTATGAGTCCACCTAGATAATCCAGCATAGTCTTCCTATGACAAGATCCTTAACCACATCTACAAAGTCTCTTGCCATGGAGAGTAACATATTCACAGCTTCCAGAAATTAGGATGTGGGCCTCTTTGATGTACCATTATCATACCTCACACTTAGTTGGTAACATATGTACACATCCAACTTTACTAGCAATTGCCAACTTTCTTTACAAATTGGTTGTTCTAAATATTCTCACCCTAAAATTAGATGAATTTCACTCTTTCCACACATTTTGTGTTAAAAGGATGTATAATTTTGCCCAGCTGATACATGTAAATGAATTCTCATTATTTCAGTTTGCATGTTTTTTGACTGCTAAATGAGGTTTGTCATCGTTTTTGATTAGGCATGCACATGTAAGTTTCTTTTATTTCCTTTCATATTCTTTGCCTTACCATTTTAGTATATGTAGTCTGTCCCTTTTGATAAAGGTTTTAGGAGTTTTAAAACATGTAACTTAGAAATGAATCCTTTGTTATAATACTTGAAAATATTTTTTCCCCCACTGTGGCTAAAGTAGTCCCAATGGTGACAAGTAAAGCTGATTTTCACTTATATTGTGCATTTAGTCATATTGAATTTTAAGGTGCTCATTTATAATTTTTTCCTTATGATTTCTGCTGTTCATCTTGTTTAAAAAATGTATAAGATGTTTTTCCATGTATTATTCTAATATATTTACAGTTCTGCTTTTCAAATTTTGCTGATTTATTTGCTTAGAAATATATTTATATATTACAAACTAGAAATGGCATTTTTTTTCTTAGTTATGGATGATTTGTAAACAAAATACATTTTCTCTCAGTCATATAACAAGCACTCATAAATACATTATCCTATATATATGTGAGCTACTGATTCTATTCAATTGGATGAATCTTTTTTCATTACCAATACCATAGTATCTTAATTACTATAGCTTTATAATAATCTTCATATGTAGTAAGTAAAATCCTTCTTTCACCATCTTTGTCTTTTCCATTTTTTCTTCAAGATTGCCTTTGCTTTACTCAGACTCTGTGAGTTTTAATCCTGTTTATTTTCAACATTTTAATGACTTTATGCTTCAGACTATCTTATAAACAGCACATAGATGGATTGTTTTATACTTCAATTAAAGAATATATTTTTACATATGAATTTTGTCCAGGTACACATATTGTGATTATTTTTATACTTTTAATTAAAAGTTTCAGATACAACATGTAATTTATAAGTGTAAAGTTTGATTTTTAAATATATATCTTATGAAGTTACAGCTACAAGATATGGGATATATCCAGAACCCCAAAAGACTCTTTCTTGTCTTATCTAAGCCTATACTTCCCTGCAATGCTAACTACTAATCTGATTTTATTATTATCAATGAGTTTTGCCTATTCATGCATGCATGCATGTGTACTAAGTCGCTTCAGTGGTATCTGACTCTGAGACCCTATTGAACATAGCCTAGTAGACTGCTCTGTTCATGGGATTCTCCAGGCTGGGGTGGGTTGCCATGTCCTCTTCCAAGGGATAATCCCAACTCAAGGATTGAACCTATAACTTTTATGTCTCCTGAACTGGTAAGCAGGTTCTTTACCACCAGTACCACCTGGGAAGCCCTTGCCTATTCATAATTTTCTATAAATAGAATCATAAAATAGGTCCCCTTCTGTGCCTTTTGTTCTTTATAATTCCTGTTAGATTTATTACCCTTATGCCATATACCAGTAATTTTTTGGTTGGGTTTTTTTAAAATTTGTTGATTTTTTTAATTGCTTTTTAGTATTCCTTTATATGTTGTTCTTGTTCAGTTGCTCAGTTGCGTCCAACTCTTTGCAACACCATGGACTGCAGCATGCCAGGCCTCCCTGTCCTTCACTGTCTCCCAGAGAGAGAGAGATGTCCATCTGAGTCAGTGATGTCATAACCATCTCGTCCTCTTTTGCCCCATACTCCCCCTGCCTTCAGTCTTTCCCAGAATCAGGATCTTTTCTAATGAATCAGCTCTTCACATCGGGTGGCCAAAGTATTAGAGTTTCAGATTCAGGATCAGTCCTTCCAATGAATATTTAAGATGGATTTCCTTTAGGATGGCTGGTTGGATCTCCCCTTGCAGTCCAAGGGACTCTCAAGTGTCTTCTCCAACACTACAGTTCAAAAGCATCAGTTCTTCAGTGCTCAGCTGTCTTTATGGTCCAACTCTCACATATGTACATGACGACTGGAAAAACCATAGCTTTGACTAGACAGACCTTTGTCAACAAAGTATTATCTCTGCTTTTTAATATGCTGTCTAGGTTGGTCATAGCTTTTCTTCCCAGGAGCAAGTGTCTTTTAATTTCGTGGCTGCAGTCACCATCTGCAGTGATTTTGGAGCCCAAAAATTAAAGTTTGTCACTGTTTCTGTTGTTTCCCCATATGTTTGCCATGAAGTGATGGGACTGGATGCCATGTTCTTTGTTTTTTGAATGTTGAGTCTAAAGCCAACTTTTTCACTCTTCTCTTTTGGCTTCATCAAGAGGCTGTTTAATTCCTCTTCATTTTCTGCCATAATAATGGCGTCATCTGCATGTCTGAAGTTACTGATATTTCTCCCAGCAGTCTTGACTCCAGCTTGTGCTTCATGCAGCCTGGTATTTCACATGATGTATTTTGCATAGAAGTTAAATAAGCAAGATGACAAAATACAGCCTTGATGTACTCCTTTCTCAATATTGAACCAGTCTGTTATTCCATGTCTGGTTCTCACTGTTGCTTCTTGATCTGCATACACGTTTCTCAGGAGGCAAGTGAGATGATCTGGTATTCCCATCTCTAAGAATTCTCCAGTTTGTTGTAAGCCTCACAGTCAAAGGCTTTAGTGTAGTCAATGAAGCAGAAATAGATTTTTTTTTTTTTTAATCTCTTGCTTTTTCTATGATCCAACAGATGTTGACGATTTGAGCTCTGGTTCCTCTGCCTTTTCTAAATTCAGCTTGAACATCTGGAAGTTCTAGGTTCACAAGTTCTAGCTTGGAGATATTTGAGGATTACTTTGCTAGCACGTGAAATGGGTGCAATAGTGTGGTAGTTTGAACATTCTTTGGCATTGCCTTTCTTAGGGATTTGAATGAAAACTGACATTTTCCAGTCCTGTGGTCACTGCTGAGTTTTCCAGATTTGCTGGTATATCGAGTTCACTTTGACAGCATCATCTTTTAGGATTTGAAATAACTCAGCTGAAATTCCATCACCTCCACTAGATTTTTAGTGATGCTTCCTAATGTCCACTTGACTTCACACGTCAAGATCTGGCTTTAGGTGAGTGATCACACCATCGTGGTTATCTGGTTCATTAAGATCTTTTTTTGTATAATTCTTCTGTGTATTCTTGCTGCCTCTTCTTAATATCTTCTGCTTTTGTTAGGTCCATAATATTTCTGTCCTTTATTGTATCTGTCTTGGCATGTAATGTTGCCTTGGTATATCTAATTTTCCTGAGATCTCTAGTCTTTCCCACTCTGTTGTTTTCCTCTATTTCTTTCCATTGTTCACTTAGGAAGCCTTTCTTATGTCTCCTTGCTCTTCTTTGGAACTCTGCATTCAAATGGATATATCTTTCCTTCCCCCTTTGCCTTTAGCTTCTCTTCTTTTCTCAGCTATTTGTAAGGCCTCCTCAGACAACCATTTTGCCTTTTTGCATTTGTTTTTCTTGGGATGGTCTTGATCACTGCTTCATGTACAATGTCATGAACCCCCGAACCTAGTTCTTCAGGCACTCTATCAGATCTAATCCCTTGAATCCTTTTGTCACTTCCACTGTAGAATCATAAGGGATTTGATTTAGGGTCATACCTGAATGACTTAGTGGTTTTCTCCACTTTTTTCAATTTAAGTCTGAATATTGCAATAAGAAGTTCATGATCTGAGCCCTAGTCAACTCCCAGTCTTATTTTTGCTTACTATATAGAGCTTCTTCATCTTTAGCTGCAAAGAATATAATCAATCTGATTTTAGTATTGACCATCTGGTGATATCCATGTGTAGAGTCATCTCTTGTGTTGTTGGAAGAGGGTGTTTGCTATGACTGTATCACCATTTATCTATTTTCCTATTGATGCAAATTTGGGCTTGTTCCATTTGATGCCATTCAGAATCAAACTGTCATGGAAATTCTTCTTCATGTATTCTGATGAATTTCTTATTTCTTAATATACCTATAATTAGAGTTGTCAATCATATCAAAAACACAGCTACCTTTAGTAAACACTGCAGATTTTCTGAAGCATTTTGCCACTTTAGAGTCTTAGCAGTGATGCAGTAGGGCTCCAGTCCTTGCCAGCACGTTTATACTTTAGTTATTCTGCTGAATATGTTATGTTGTCTCATTGTGGATTTATTTTGTCTGTCTCTGAAGAGTAATGATGTAAAAAATATCTCTGTATGTCTCTCGGCCATTTGCATATCCTCCTAGTGTCTGTTGTAAGGTGCTTGTTCAAGTCCTTTCCTTTTTAAAATTCAGTCTTTCTCAAATTGAAACTGTATATTCTAAAGTCTAGTCCTTTATTACATGCATTTTTGCTAATACCTTCCTGTAGTCTCTGGTTTGCCTTTTCACTTTCTCATTGGAAACTTTTGATGACAAAAGTTAATATTTGTAAAATCTAATTTACCATTTAAAATTTTATAATTAGTTCTTTTNAGAGGCTGCGCGAACTGCAGGCTGACTATGTGCTGTCAGTAGGCAGGGACCCTCTATCGTTGCCTGGGTCTCTGCCCCAGCCTCACCAGCTCCAGGAAAGGGGCCTTTTGTAGCACACAGCCAGCCCATGGCCCCAAGGTCCTCCAGTCCTAAGTGGCCTTGAAAAGTCCCTCCGCACAGCCCCCCAGAGGCCCCCCAACCTGTTCCCTCAGTCCCTCCCCTTCCTGCCCAGGTGGGCCTGGGACCAGGACCGCAGAAAGTTGACCTATTTAAGGGGAGCCCCCCCTCCCCGGCCACTGTGGAGCCAGCTGGAGACAGGTCTCCGGTGGAAACTTGGCCCAAAGATGCTGGGTCTCTGCAGACCTCGGGGCTGTAATTTGAGCCCGCCTGGCCGTGGGTGTCAGGCCGCGCAGGACTGTCTTCCAACACCCGCAAGCGCTGTGTGCATCTTTCTTTCCGTGTGCCCAGGTTTCTCCCTCGGCCCTGCCGCCTCAGTGAGAACCCCCTGGGCTCTGCAGTTGGCAGGAAGCTCCCAGACAGGCTCAGGGGACCTCAACTCAGGCTGAGGAGCACCCCCGGGGGCTCGGGAGCAGCTGCTGAGGAGGGGTTCCCAGGACTGGGTTAGGGAGCCCGCCGGCACGGCCCCAGGCGGGCAGGTGGCCCTCCTCTATGAGACAGGGTTCTTCCCTGCCCGCTCCCACCCCCTCTGCTGGCTCTCCCCTCCCCGGGGTTCACCTTCACAGAGGCTGTCACTTTCATCACGTGCCCCTCCCCACAGTTCCCCCGCAGCCGCGGCTGTATTCCGCCCCCCTCCCCCAGCTCCTGGTCACCCCTGCGGTTTTTAGGGGCAGTCACTTTCAGTGTCTTCACAAATACCATCACAAGTTGGAATTTCCAATTTCCGTTTCTTCTGGAAAGCAGAAAACCAACCTCTTGATTTACAGTGAGAAATGTAACAGCCAAGAACCTGAGATTAATGCTCCCTGGCCCTGTAGGAACAGTTTTCCGACCGAGGCTGGGCGAGCAGGAAGGCAGAGCCAGAGGTCATCAGACGTCTGGGGTCACAAGCCTTGATCCCCTGTTCTCGGGAGCAAAGGACTAGCAAAGTCCCGCCTCGTTCATCTTTGGCCAAGCTCCTCGAAAGGCCAAGCTTCCCTCTCAAATGTGGACTTTCCTGGGGTCTGTTTTCAGATCGATTTTCCTCCTTAGCCACGGAAGCCCCCTGCCCGCGGTGGTGTCTGCAGGAGTCCTGCTGGTAGGGCCCTCGGAGCTGTGGGGTGGCTGCCTGACCCCTGGTGCAGCAGGTGGGGAGGTGATGGGGAGGGAACCATGCTGGGGGCAGACGCTGGGGGCCGGTTCCCCTGAGCCTCTCCCCCGGCCCCGTCTCCTTCCCCCGGCTCTGGGTCTCAGCCCCAGTTCCGACTCCCAGGTGGTAGATCTGGGCTCTGCCGGGATGCAGTTACTCTCGCAGTCAGCGCTCTGCCCCGTCTCACGGTGGCCCGGCCTCCGGCCTGGCTCCCAGGGATCCTTCAGCAAACCAGGGTGGGGTGGGGCTGCTTGCTCGGTCCCAGGGTCGTTTCCTCCCCCTCCTGGGCGCCCCCAGGATTGAGTGCACGTCTGCGTTAACTTCTGTATTAACCGTAGTGGCGAACCTTTCCCCGGAGCAGTGTGGGTCTGCCCGGTAGACCCCTCCTTTCAGGAGCAAACTCGGGGGCCCAGAGAAGGTAGAGACCTGCTCAGAGTCACACAGCCTACTGGTGGCCAGACCAACACCTGAGCTGAGGCCCTGCCGGCCCGGCAGTGTCCCTGGGGACACAGGAGACAGACAGTGGAGGAGGGACTGGGCACTGGGAAGCCTCGGTGTCGTCCAGGCTCAGGAATGCCTTCCCCAGCCGTGCCGACCCCCATCCCCAGCCTCCCCGGCCAGTTGTGGGTCAAGGCTCCCCAGGATGGTGGGTCACCACGAGGACTATCCACGGTGCTTTGTGTCCTCGGGAGGCATGTTCAGAGGTCTGTCAACACACGGCCTGGCCAGGCTCGCAGCTGCCCAGAACAAGGAGAGGAATGAAAGGGCCTTTGGAGGAGCCGGCCAGCCTCCAACACAGCCCACCCCTGCCGCTTTCTGTCGGCCTCCCTCTGAGCACACTCCGCCAGGTTTCCTCTCCTGGGGCTGCCGTCAGAGGCACGCAGCTGCCTCTGCCCACCCGCCCGGGGCCCCTCGGCTCCGAGGTGATGAGCCCCCCGCGCAGTCTCTCTCCGTCCCCGAGGCCCAGCCCTGCATGGGCAGCTCTCTCGTGTGGTCTCGTGGACGCCCAGTTTTTTCCAATAGGCAGCTGTGGCCGTCGTCAGGCCANGGGTGGCCCTCGGAGCCCCAGAGGAGGTGAGCTCAAGGGCCAAGTCCAGGACCGGGTGGGGCAGGCGCCCTGGGCCACAGGGCCGGTTCGGACCGTCTCCAGCCCTTGACACCCAGCAGGTTCCGCTCAGCCGGCTCGCAGGAGGATGGGGGAAGGGCCACGCCTCCCCTGCAGCAGCCAGGCCCGCCCGGGCGCGTGGCCCCGTGGCTGGCTCTCAGCCTTGGGCTCCCAGGTTGGCGGGCAGCCAGCCACCTTGCCACATCAACCCTCCTGTGGGCCGCATCATGTGGACCAGCCCCCGCTGCTCTGTGGTACTAAAGGCGGCGAATAGGGGGAAATTCTGCTGAGTCAAAGGTTCCGTGAGCCCCTCTGCGTGGCCAGCAGCTCACGCCATGCCTGGGGACCTGCCTTCCCCTCCCACCCAGGAGCGGCAGGCTGGCCTCCGTGCTCGTCTCCCAACGGTGGGAAGGGACTGCCTGGGTCACAGGTGGCCACCTGGGGAGAAGCACAGCCCTCCAGGCTCTGAGGCTGAGAACAAGGGTCCCCGAGGAGCCACAGCGGTGCCGAGCTCTCCGGGGGGCCCCTGTGGCTCAGGACCAGCCATGTAGCCACACTGCACGTCCATCAGCCTTGCCGCCCCTCCAGGCCGAGCCGCTCCCCGGGCCAGGGCCCCTGCTCCTGTGGGCTTGGCTCAGCCCGGCTGCCACGCACACGGGCGAGCCCTCCCTGGACATGGAGGTCACTCGCTCACAGCCCTGAGGGGGTGGCTTCTCACTTCCATCCATACTTTAAAGTAGCTCCTTCCAGACTCAAAATAGTTCACCCTTGTGGGCAGGAGCCAGCCCCATCTGGACGCCAGTCCGCCAACTGATTTTAGACGGTCCTGGAATCTATTTTCACTCCTCGCCCCAGGCCCCGAGTGAGCAAGCTGCTGGGAGCCAGGCAGCAGTCAGCTGGACGGGAGCCCGCTCGCAGGCCCTGGAAGGACCCGGAGGGTGGCTCCACTTGGGTGGGTGCGAGGGGCCCCCCATGCTCTCCAGATGGGGCTCAGAGCAGCCCCAGAGGGTCTCCAGTGAGAAAGGGCCCCTGCTGACCAGGTCTGTTCCTCTGACGCCCTACAGGCAAGGCCCCGGCCCAGTGGCCGGAGTCGCTGCCTCTGCTTCCGCGCGCCTGTCCTGCTGCGGCAGTTTCCCTCTCGCCATCCGCCTCCTCCCCAGCCCCCAGCACATCTGCTCAGCCCGCCTTTGTTCTCAGCTCCCCCAGCTGGAGCTGGGCCCCCCGCCCCAGGTCCAGCTGTGCTGGTCGCACCCAGTGTCCCAGCAGTCAGCGTCCGCAGCCCCCGGTGGCCAGCTCTGCCGCAGGCAGCAGGGCATGTCCCTTCTGGGCCGCTACCTCCCCTGGCAAGTGAGGGACCCAGCGTGCAGGTCCGTCCTACTTGGCCCTCGTCGGGGGACTTGGTGGCCCCCACCCCCCAGCTTCCTGCACCTCAACTGTCTTTGGACTCTTGGGGGCACGCCTACCCCCAGCTCCGCTCACTTGTCCGCGGCCCTCACCCCGTTCCTGCCCAGCTCAGAGCGGCCGCATCAGAAGGGGGTCCCGGGCTGTCAGCCCACCGGGGGCGCCTCCACACTGGGGCTGCCCTTGCGCTGGGCCTTGGGGTAGTGCCTGAATGATCCAAATGACGGGGAAGCTGTAAGGACACCAAGCTCGTGCGGCCGTTGCGGGGAGCAAATGATACCAGGAAGGAACTGGGGTGTCCTGGGCGCCTGCCATCACTGCCACCCGCCGGAGGCCGGCCCCAAACCAGGGCATCTGCTTCACCACGAAGACAGGCTCGGGGGGGAAGAAGACAGGAGTGCGTTCTTTCAGCCCGTGGAAACTAACACCCAAAGACGCGCTGGTGGATTCTGCCCTTCTCCGCCTCGGGCCCTGGGACGAGGCCACCGCTGTCATACAGGGTGTGTCCCGGCGCTCTGGCGGGCTTGCGGCCTCCACGCCCAGGCCAGGGCGGGGGGTGCCCTGCACACACTTTGAGGCTCAGCCTAGGAACCCCGGTCGTTCACAGCGCGGTCAGGCTCCTCCTAAATGGCAGTCGGCGATGCCAGCACGGGCCCACCGGGCTGCCTTCAATCAGTCTCTCAGATCGCTCACTAGGGAATACTGCCAGACACGGAGCGGCTCACTCGGGCGCTCCTGCGTTCTTTCACAAGCCGCTGTCTTTCTCTCTCGTTCACTGACGCTCCCACATGCCAGACTCGGTGCCACGCCTGGAAATTACAGGGATCCTGCAGCATGAGGGAGACTGGGTCCAATCCCTGCAGGCGCCCAGCTCAGCGAGGAGGATGGGCACGACGCTGGGGTAGAAAAGCCCGTGAAACAACCACGTCCTACCACGTCAGCACCCTGGATAAGCCACAGTGGGAGAGAACAAAAAAGGGACGTGAGTATGTGCACGATGGAGGCACTGTGCTGTGGAGGAGACATTAGTGCAACATCCTAAATCAACTAGACTTCAATTAAATAAATTTTCAAAAGTCACCAGAGGTGCGCTAACCTGCCGACAGGGCAGAGTGGGATAGGCGGGGATGTGGGGCTGGAGGTCGGGTGAGGGTGGGCAGAGGGGGGCTTCCTGACCCTCCTGTCCCCTAGGAGACCACAGGCTGGAGCAGGGGGCTCTGGGGCCTCAAGACCTGGGCTCTTATCCTTAGCAGCTGCCTCAGTCTCCCTACCATACGCTGCTGAGTGGGCCAGGCGTGCAGAATGCCTCGTCAGCAATGTAACCACGGGAAGTTGGTCCTTTCTGTCTGGCTCCCTGTGGGCCAGTGGTCCATCCCAGCCCCTGGCACCAGGGCTGAGCCAGCCAAGCGGACTGTGAGACGGGCCTGGGTGTAGCTGTTGGGCTTGTGGGTGGGCTCAGGGTGACCCTCCCGTGAGAAGAATGCGCTTACGATCTGACGGCATAAAGCCCTGTTGCTATTTCTCTGCAGCCGGGCCGGGTCATGCCGCTGCAAGGCCAGGTGACCGAGGTGGCTCTGCACCCTGCTCTGGGCCTGGTCTGGGGGCAGAGCCCGCACTTTCTTACCGACATGGCAGCTGAGGAAATGGGGCTCGGATGACTTTGTAGCAGGTTACTGAGATGTGGGCCACTTGGAACTTCTTTCCTGAGATGTGAGGCCCAGTGCGACCACAGCATGGTGTCTCAGGCAGCCCCACTGGGCCACTGTTAGGGCCACAGGTGAGACCTGCACTTGGCCTTGAGGGGGAGTGTCTGGTGGGGATCAGACGTGGAAATAGCGGGCTAAATACTGCTTGGCTGGCTCAGTGGTGTCCCCTGGGGACTGGGGGATCTAACAGGAGGCCCTCCTGGCTGTGGTGACGTCCAGGGGCCTCGGAAAGATGAGCAGGGGTCTGCCCAGCATCGGTGTGGAGGGGGAGGGATATTTTAGAAGGCGCAGCACAGCGGAGGCAACATTGCAGTATCCCTGATGCAGAACCCCAGCCTCCCGTTCCCTCGAACACGCATCACAGGGGCCACCCTCGGGAAGCAGGGCCACGGGGAGGCCTGCCTCAGTCGCCACGGTCCCTGGGGCCTTGGAGACCGTCCAGCACGCCTCCCTCCCTGCCCTGCTGGGAGCTCGGGATCTAAAGGCTGAGAAAACGCTGCCTCCCCACAGATCTGAAGGAGGTTCAGCAGCCTCGTCCCGCTTCTCTCCTGAAGGCTGGTCAACCCCAACTCCCGAGGAAAAGTGAAGGTCCGGCAGCCGCCTCCCCGGGGCCCTCCCGCGGAGGTGACCACCTGACCAGCCAGCCCCCGCTTCCTGCTCCCCTGCCACGACCCAGGCTCAGCTGGAGCCTGTGAGGTGGAAAACCCACAGCTGTTCACCATGCACAGGAGGTCGGGGAGAGGTCCCCAGGTTCCCATGGAGGATTCCCCCTGGGCAGGGTGGGGTGGGGGCGAAGTCCCCCAGGTTCCTGTGGAGGCCTCCCCACAGTCAGGGCAGGGAGCTGGGAGGGGGTGGTGGAAGGCGGGGGCTCACAGCAGTGGGAGATCCGGCCTCCTCCTCCTCCCGTGAGACCTGGGGGGTCTAGGGGACAACTGGGGCGGCTCCTGCCCAATCTGGGTCCCCACCGTTGCAGAAAAGACCCCGGTGCGGCTGCTGCCCAAAGGCAAGAGGCGCATCAGGGTCTCTCAGCGTCTTGGCATCTGAGACGGGGCTTGGGCCTGGGCAGAGGCCACCTTCCCTGTGTTGACCTCAGAGTAGGAGGGGCCTCTGTGGCCCTTGGGGGTCTCACCCCAATCATCACGAGGACTTAACACTCCCCCCGCAGGCTGCACGGACCTGGGCTGTGTCTAGCTTTAGTGGCCCCAGGCAGCTCTCCACGTGGGTATTAATGGTGAGGCCATGGGGAGGGTAAGGGGTCCTGGGCAGGACGGGCCTTGGTTACAGCTCTTTGGCCCAACCCCTCCTCAAAACTGGGGTGGAGGCCGAGGCCTGGCCAGGGTGGGGTTGGGCAGTCAGTGTCTGTCAGCCATGCAGACCATCCTCCCAGAGCCACGCCAATTCCTGCCGGGTGAGGAGCAGCTGAAGGGAAGGGCCCCCGGAAGGAATGGGGCCTCTGCTCGAGCCTGGACTCCCAGCAGCTCACTTCTCTGCCCCTCACGGGAGCCAGATGGGGCGGGGCCCTCCTCAGGGTCACGTCCGTGGCGGGCAGAGCGCAGGCTCTGCCACGCCGCCGCGTCTCCTGGTGCCAGGGCTGCCCACGGGCTTCCTGACCAACCCCGGGGCTTCAGCTTCCTTCCCGCCACACAACTCATCACGCACTCAGGTGGCGAGCCGTCTTGACGGCTTCGTAAACAGACGGGCTCTGATGCCGGATAAATTCTTTTGGCTAGAGACGTCAGCCGAGCAGCTCATTATCTGGGAAAACCCAGAACGGCCCGTGGAGATGATGCGGCTCCAGGCTCGGCAAGCGGGGAGGCCGTGCCACGGGAGCCGCGAGCGCGCTCTCGCCCTCGGGCCTGTCACCAGGAGATGCGCGCTGACCCAGGCCCCTGGAGTCCGGGGCCGGGTGTGCAGTGGGCTGCAGCCCTCGCCGTCCCACTGCCCTCGGCTCCTGCTGCTGGATGGACGGCCCAGCCTCCGCCCAGGCCCCTCGCTGCAGGGCCCGAGTCCCCAGGCGGGAACCGCCCGCTGCCACTGTGGCCGGCCTGACACCTGCCCTGGGCCTCGCCCACGCCTGGCCCTGGCTCCCAGCGCCACCATCCCGGCCAGGGTGTGCCCTCCTGGGGAGCTCATCTGTAGGGGAGGCTGTGGCCAGCAGGCCTGTGTCCATAGGGAGCACTCATCGGGCTGAGAGGGCGGGCCCTGCGGCCGGGCTCAGCCTTGTCCTCTGCCACCACTGAGAGGCCCTGGGTTCCTGGTCATGTTGCCGTGTCGCTCCCGGGACCTGTGCAGAGGGTGACCCCTGGGGCTGAACCCTCAGTCCACACATGTGGCCCCTCATTCAGCCCCTTACTCTCAAGTGGGCAAGACCACTGCGGCCTCAGCTGGGAAGCTCTGCTGGCCGAGGGACCCCTCCAATGCCAGGCACTCCCTACATGCACAAGCCCCCCTGCTCAGGGGTCCCGGACATGCCATGTCTGGTCTGGGCACTCGAGACGGGGGGTGAGCAGCAGCTGTGGTGGGGCAGTGTGGCAGCCGCGTCCCTGCTGTGGGCACGGAGCTCACTGCTCCGCTCAGCACGGCCTCCTGTGCCCAGGCCCAAAGCGCCTGCCGGGCCCCATGACCAGCTCCGGGCTCCACCTGACAGTGAGGGCCAGNCACTCGAGACGGGGGGTGAGCAGCAGCTGTGGTGGGGCAGTGTGGCAGCCGCGTCCCTGCTGTGGGCACGGAGCTCACTGCTCCGCTCAGCACGGCCTCCTGTGCCCAGGCCCAAAGCGCCTGCCGGGCCCCATGACCAGCTCCGGGCTCCACCTGACAGTGAGGGCCAGTGACCTGGCCTGGCCCCAGTGGCGTGGATGGGGTGACGCGGAGGAAGCGGACAGCAGGGAGAGGCAGCTCGGACCACCCACCCTCCCGCGGGCCCGGGCACTCACGTTGATCATCGCATTGGACGTGATGCGGAAGAGAGTGGCCCGCTCGTTGACCGCCTTCAGCTTCTCGCTGCTCTCAGCCGGGACCCGGAGGCCGTCCAGCTCGTTCAGGGAACGCTGCAGCGCCACGCCGTGCTTGGCCACGAGCTCATTGCATGTGCTGAGGTCGTCCAGCTTCAGCGAGAGGCTCTTGATGGTGCCGTGCAGCTCGCTCTTGTCGGCTGGGGAGGGAGTCCCGTCCTCGTCGTCCCCAGAGTCATCTGTGGAGAGACGCAGCGTGGTTCTCAGGGACCAGCACACTCCACACACCGAGGCCCCCGGGGGGGTGATGCCAGGACGGAAGGGCAGGAAGAGCTGCCGGGAGAGCGAGCAGGTGAGGGTGGGGTGTCCCCCAGCTCCCGGTGGGTGGGATGGAGAGGGGAACTGGCTTGAATGGACAGGGCCTGGCTGAGCTCTGCGGGGTGCAGGCAGGGGTGGGCAGCTCCCATCCCAGACCCGCAGAGGCCCTGAGTCACAGGCCGGGCCGGCGGACCCCGCTTCCCCCAAGTCCCCGCACCTCACCTTGCTGTCCGCTCTCCGCCCGCCCCAGGCGGCACCGAGCCGCCCACTCCTTGCAGACGCAGTGCTGCTCGTGCCCCGGAGCTTGCCCTCTGTGTCCCTGGCCCGATGCCGGCCCACCTTCAGCAGCCCCCAGGACCCCGCCCCCAGGCCACAGTCACAGCCCCTCCCTGCTGCTGCAGGGCTCCCCCAAGGAGCAAGGCCACGCTCGCCTGTGGGCTCTCCCGCATGGAGACACTGGCCGTGGCCTCTCAACGGCCTTGTCAGGCAGGGACTGTACCATCCCCAGGGGACAGACAGACAACGGGGCTTGGCGAGATGAAGCCTCCCACCCGCCGACCGCGGGCTAGTCTGTCTGCCTCCAGAGCAGCCCCCTCATGCCAGGCTGTGGGGGTCCCCAGTTCACTCCCCTCCCGCCACCCCTTCACCTCTCACGGGGCCCCAGGTGCCCTCGGCGCCTCGTCCTGGGAGTCTGGGGTACCTTGGAGCCTGGCGCCCGGCCAGCCCAGCCTGCGTTCGAGGGGGCCCCTGTGGAGAGTGGGGCGGGGTGGACGGCTGGCCTGGGCCCTGCAGCCGCTTTGATACCAGCCTGTGAGTGCCCAGGGCTTCTAAGATGCCTCGTTTCAGAAATAATTAGCAAGAAAATTATATATATATATATTTTGTGTGTGTGTGTGTGTGTGTGTGTGTGTGATGAAAATCTGTAACCCAAGATACAGATTTTTGAAAAAAGTACACAGTGTGAGGGAACAGACTCCCTCCCATGGCAGGCAGGGTGCGTGGGGGCGGCTGTGGCTGAGTCACCACTGCACATGCCCTGAGCTGGGGGCAGTGCCTGGCCAGCTGCAGAGGGACCCCCAGCAAGGAGGCGGTGGGGTCAGCCGGGCTGGGGACAGGGCTCACCCCACCGCAGCCCTGAAGCAACTCGGCGTCTGGAGACCACACGTGCCGGGCCAGGTCCTGACCCCTCGCCTAACCGGCGAGAATGCTGAGCTGCCAGGTGGCCGGCAGACAGCGACCATTCCCACTCTGCAGGCCTGAAACCGCAGCTCCTGACACCAAATCGTGGGTTTAGGGCCCTGCCGCTAGGGGGCAGAGGTGGATCTGAACCCAGGTGGCCTGCACGGAGGTGGTTCCTCCTCCTGGATCACCTGAGAAAGGCTCGAATGGCTGGGGCGCCTGGCCCTGGGCAGGGCGCTGCCTTGGTGAGTGCATGCTGATGACCTGATGAGGTAGGTCTGGGGGGGCAGGAGGTGCCCCGAGATCACCTAGGGCCACAGTCGCGGGTTCTGCAGGCTCCAGGCCTGCCAGCTTCAGAGCTGGGGCTCTGAGTTACAATGCAACCTCCCCTCGCTTCCCGCGTTCACCATGTCTAATAACCAGAACGGTCACTGATTGGTCAGTGTGGCTGCCGCTGGGCACCGGGAGGGGCATGGGGGGCACCCTGGCTGTGGTCAGCCTGAACCTGAGCCCCTGTACTCCGATCAAGAACTGACTGCCCAGACTCTGAGCATCTTCCTGCAGGGTGGCCGGGAGTTGGGGGCAGTCACTGCACCTCAGCAAGCAGCTCTGGGGTCCAGGTCAGGTCCCGCTGCCCGGGACACAGGGAACTGCTCTGCTCCCAGGCCACTGGCTGGGTGTCTGGGGTGGGATGGGAAGGCACTAGGTCAGCAACTGCTGAGCAGCACAGTCTGCCCTGTTGGGAGGGGCAGCCAGTGCCTCCCAGAGAGACGGTGAGGGCACGAGGAGGGGAGGGGAGGGGAGGGGAGGGAGTGGACGACTGATCTTGGGTGCATCCCGGGAGGCCTGCACAGAGGCGGCAGTCACACACGGGAGGGCAGGGTTGGGAGAAGGGGCACAGAGCCGCAAGCTGGAGAGGGGAAAGGGCACGCTGGCCCTCCACCCTGTGGCCACACGGACTGTGTGCGCATTGAGCAGAGGTCCACGTTACAGAGGAGGCTCTGGGGGCGGAGTGCAGGGAGGAGCTGAACTCGAGGAAGGCGACCCTGGCCCCCAGATGGTGCACCTGGCCGTGCCGAGTCCCAAGCCTCGGTCCAGGGTCTCTGCAAGCAGCAAATCCACGCTGGACACACAGATAAAGCTCAACATCAGAGACGCAAATGAAGCCACTCGATGTAACAGTGCTCAGGCTGGCAGAAAGGACGGGTGGCCTTAGCTCCGCTCGCGCGTTCTGAAAGATGGACCGGCAGATCCCCTCACGTGCATGAACAGGGTGGCTTGCTTCACCCCCCAACTCAGAAGGGAGCTCTGCTGGCGGGCACGCCGTCCGAGGGAGGAAGACGCTCCCGTGCAAAGTGGCTTGGGCTGCGCTTCTCGAGCCTGCGCTTGGGGGTCCTCAGGCTTTTCTGACCCCACGTGTCGTCTGTGTCCCCACTTCCACTGGGACTAAACCTCGGGGACAACGAGCCTGTGAGAGGAACAAAGTAACCACCCACATCGCAACAACACGGCAGACACTGAGCTCTCCATAGACTCAAAACCCACAGAAATGCAACTGCAAGAGCAGCAGCAGCGAACCCCAGGCCGCGTCGGAGCCACGCTCGCAGCCGCAGGGCGCCCTGGCTGGCGGCAGAGCCCACGCGAAGGCCAGGACTCGGCACAGCGCAGCCGTGGGGAGGGCCTGCCAGGCTGCCCTGGGGGCGGGGGCACGAGGGGGTCGGAGAGCAGAGGCTTGGCCCGAGGGGGCTGAATGGAGTGTCTGTGAGGGGAGAAGGCCGGGCGAGTTGGTGGGGACGGCGAGGAGGCGCCGGGGAAGGAAGCAGCTCTGCCCGCCCGGCCTCCTGCCTCCTTCCCCCGGGCCCGGCCACCTCCGTGCTGAACCCCTGCTGCCTGCCTGCCTGCACGCTGCTGCTCCTGGGGCTTCTGACGTTCAGATCAAGCCTGCACACAGGACTCCCCTGGTGGCCCAGTGGTTAAGAATCCACCTGCCGATGCAGGGGACATGGGTTCGATCCCTGGTCCAGGAAGACTCGCCGTGCTGCGGGACAGCTAAGCCCGTGAACCACAACTGCTGGGCCTTGCTGCTTCACCACAAGAGAAGCCACCACAAGACTGAACGTCGCAGCTAGAGAGTAGGCCCGTGTGTGGCAACGGAGACCCAGCACGGCTAAAAACGATTTAAAATAAATAAGAATATTAAAAAAAAAAAACCTGACAGAAGAGCAACTAAGCAGGAGCCCAGCGAGCTGCTCCACCAGCCACAAAGGCCACGACTCCCGAGAGCCGACGCTGGCCTGCAGATGGGGAGGCCGGGTCTGCCCTTCCTCCCCAGGAACTCCAGGCCAACGCGCTGGCACCTTCTAAGAATGACGTTCCTCAGCCAGGGGTGCCCGGAGCCTCCCTGGCTCAAGTGACAGCAGCAAACGGCAGCTCCCGGCTGTGGAGCACGGGAAGAGCCCCCAGCCTGGCCCACAGGCCGGGGAGTGGGGCTGGGGGTCAGTCAGGGTACGATGCCTGTGGGTCTGGGACAGCAGGACCACGTGCAGCAACAGCCCGTGGAATCAAGGGCTCCAGCCTGTTCTACCAATACCGCCGTTTCTAGAAAAGCACCAACTCCCAAAATACCCACAGGATTTCACCGGCTAAATGCAAGGATGAATCCTTTTTTTGCTAGAAGAGAATAAATCCATGACATTCGGGTTACTGATGCATTCCCCAGGCAGCCATCACAAGTTCTCCATCCACCCCGACTGGGCCAGCAGAGGATGGCAGTCCACGGCCGGTGCAGGAGTTTCCAACTCTTGGGGGCTACCCTGGGCTGGCTAGTGTGTCCCCTCCCCAGATTCGTGTCCTTCCTGAATCTTCAGAATGTGACCACAGGACTCCCTGCTGGCACAGTCGATGGGAGTCCACCTGCCAATGCAGGGGACGCGGGTTTGATCCCTGGTCCGGGCAGACCCCACATGCCAAGGAGCAACTAAGCCTGTCGGCCACAGCCCACTGAGCCGAGAGCCACAACTCCTGAAACCTGGGCGCCTAGAGCCTGTGGTTCCAACACGAGAAGCCAACGCGATGAGAAGCTGCAACTGGAGAAGAGCCCCGCTCACCCCAGCAAGAGAAAGCCTGCAATGAAGACCCACTGGAGTCAGAAATCAGTGAAAATTTAAAAAGAATGTGACCTTATTTGGGCTGCTGCAGGTGCCATTCAGTTCAGTTCAGTTGCTCAGTCGTCTCTGACTCTGCGACCCCATGAATCACAGCACGCCAGGCCTCCCTGTCCATCACCAACTCCCGGAGTTCACTCAGACTCGCGTCCATCTCATCCTCTGTCGTCCCCTTCTTCTCCTGCCCTCAATCACTCCCAGCATCAGAGTCTTTTCCAATGAGTCAACTCTTCGCATGAGGTGGTCAAAGTACTGGAGTTTCAGCTTTAGCATCATTCCTTCCAAAGAAATCCCAGGCCTGATCTCCTTCAGAATGGACTGGTTGGATCTCCTTGCAGTCCAAGGGACTCTCAAGAGTCTTCTCCAACACCACAGTTCAAAAGCATCCATTCCAAAAGCATCCATTCTTTGGCGCTCAGCCTTCTTCACAGTCCAACTCTCACATCCATACATGACCACAGGAAAAACCATAGCCTTGACTAGATGGACCTTAGTCAGCAAAGTAATGTCTCTGCTTTTGAATATGCTAATCTAGGTTGGTCATAACTTTT
>SJYX01016154.1:244351-256769 GCA_006410675.1 Oreotragus oreotragus
CCACAGTTTATTGTGATCTACACAGTCAAAGGCTTTGGCATAGTCAATCAAGCAGAAATAGATGTTTTTCTGGAACTCTCTTGCTTTTTCCATGATCCAGTGGATGTTGGCAATTTGATCTCTGGTTCCTCTGCCTTTTCTAAAACCAGCTTGAACATCAGGAAGTTCACGGTTCACGTATTGCTGAAGCCTGGCTTGGAGAATTTTGAGCATTACTTTACTAGCGTGTGAGATGAGTGCAATTGTGCGGTAGTTTGAACATTCTTTGGCATTGCCTTTCTTTGGGATTGGAATGAAAACTGACCTTTTCCAGTCCTGTGGCCACTGCTAAGTTTTCCAAAATGGCAAGTGCCATTAGTTAAGATAATACCAGAGTAGGGCTGGTCCTTGATCTGCTATGACGGATCTTACAGGAAGAGAAGCAGACACAGAATACACATGTGCTGATGGAGACTGGAGTGAGTGAAGCACTAACGAGCCAAGGGTTGCCAGCGGCATCAGCAGCGGAGACCGGCCTGGGACACACTCCCTGGGCCGTCAGAGAAGAGCCCCGCCGACGCCTTGATCTTGGACTTGTGGGCTCCAGAGCCGTGAGAAGGTAAAACTGCGTGGTGTGAAGCCGTGGGTTTGTGGAGACTTGTTGCCGAAGCCCTGGGAAACTGTTCCTGCGGCTTCAAGTGGCACAGACTTAATTTCCTACAGCCCTGGAGTGTAGAGGCCCTAAGCGCGGGCTCGTGGCAAGGCTGCGCTCTGCCGAAAGCTCCTGGGGAGGGCGTGTCCTCCTTTTTTTCTGGCCAGTAGAGGCCACTCCCATTCCTTGGCTCGTGGCCCCTTCCTCCATCCTCAGAGTCATCTTCCAATCTCCTGACTCCGACCCTCTTGCCTCCCTCACAAGGACTCAGTGATTACCCCAGGTTATCCAGTCCCGCATAACCTCCCCAGCTCAGGGTCCTCAGCTTAACCCCGTGGCCACAATCCCTCTCCCACGACGGTAACACGTTTGCAGGTTCTGGGAATTAGGGCGTGGACCCTTTGGGGGCCGTCACTCAGGCACCGCACCGAGGAGCTGTGCCCAGAGGCCTCACAGGCCCCTCTGAGCTCCCGCCAGCTTGGCACACACGCCTCTCCCTGACCACTTGGAGGGCTCCTAAAGCCTCCACTGGCCGGCTGTGACCGAGGAGCCCCTGGGCACTGCCCGGCCCAGGGCCGCTGGGACCCTCTTTCACCTGGAACTCCTGGGAAGGAGAGGGTTGCCACGGAAACAGCCAGCAGAGCAGAGCCAGGTGGGCTATTTTTAGAAGCAGAACTTTTTCTCCCCCCTCCATTTTTGAGGAAAATGGATCAAGTTTCTGGGTGGACAAGCCCTGTCGGGGGGCAGTGCAGACTGGGCTGGAAGGTGCAGGAGGGGCACCGGGGGGACGTGGAGTCGGGCGCCCGGAGCCGCCCCGTCTTGCACTCTTTCTCGCTTGTTTCTCTGGGCAACCTGCCCACGAGCTCCTCCAAGTCCAGCACTCGGTGAAGAGGATCGTCTCCCCTCAGCCACTGTGGCTGGAGATGAGTGAGGGTTGCCCTGAACCCACCAGCTCGCTCCCCAGTGCTCGGCCAGGACCTGCCTCCAGGATGGGAGGAACACCCGCAAATGTGAAAAGAAGGTGGGGGCTCCTCGGAGGTCAAGGCTCAATCCTTGCTAGGCAGGCACCAGGTCACAGACCAGGCAGGGCCCAGAGCGGGCAGGGCCATCAGAGAAGCCTGGTCCCGCTCCCCAAGGAGGCGGCCGGGGGGACAGGACCTGGACTGAGCGCGCACCCCCGGCCGGGCCCTGCCGCTCCACAGAAGACAGGGTGGGAGGCGTTGAGAGGAGGGTGCTGCCTTGCAGGTGCACCCTGTGGGAGGGTGGCATGGCGATCCCACGGAGGAGGAGGGGGCTGCCCCAGGGAGGGGTAGCAGGCGCGCTGGGCCGCAGGTGGGGCGACCAGAGCCCGGAGGACGTGCACCCCTGGGGTGCAGCCCCCGGGGGCAGGTCAGGGGCCTCCGTGCCAGACAGCGAGGCCAGGGGACCAGGCCAGACGTGACCGGCGCCACCGAGGGCCCCTGGGAACGGGGCTGCCCCTCCACCAGGACACTGTCGGTCCTTCCTGACTGAGGGACCCAGAAGGAAAGCAGGGCTGTCTTCCCAAGACAGAGTCTGTGGGGTCACTAGTCCTGCAGGGGGCTCTGCAGAAAAAGGAACCAATGATTTAAAAAAAAACACTTTCAAAAACAGGGTGAATGATGTCCTTTCCCCCGAAGCAGGTAGGTGATCAAAAGCTCCGAGAAGCTCGGCCTTGAGGACCCTGGAGGGCGTGTCGGGATCTGGTGGAAACATCAGGTAACAATTAAGAATAAATTGCGAAACCCTGGCAGGCAGGGAAGACGCAAGCCAGAGCGCAGGCATCGCGTGGGCCTGCCTCCCCTCCGCCCTCTGGCGGTAGGCACGGGGTGTGCCGAGGGCGGCTCCCTCTGCAGTGGGGTGCAGGGGTGGCCCCCTGACCAGGACAGCTGTCGAAGAGGCTGAGTGGGCCACCAGGGGTGGGCGCCCTGGGCTTCGCTCCGCTTCCACCAGAGGCGTCGGGGCACAAACCAAACCCCACAAACATGAATCTGGAGGCCGTTACCAGCGGGACTCTGCTCTCCCCACGGAAAAACACCCCCCGGGGAACCTGCGCTGGCTGGAGGGGCCAGCGGAAGGCTGGGCAGAAATCTCAAGAGAGCAAAGAAACACGCCCCCTTTCCTTTCCCTGGAGGGGCTGGGCCCAGGGTCAGAGCCATGAGCCACGAGTGAAAGACGTATGCAGGGGGCGCCAGAGACGCCCACCGACCCGGCGCCTCCCTCCTCGGCAGCGCCCGGGAGCCGGGGCCTAGCAGCGTCCTCGGGGTGACGGAAGGCTCTGGCCGCAGGGACCCCCTTCAGGGAAGCGAACACTGGTGCAGAGATGGAGCATAGAGATAGACGCACTGTTTCAACTGCGGCATCTGCTGTGACGCTGAAGGCAGCCTGCCACCCACAGCCCCTGCCCGCTGGCAGAGCGCCCCGCCCAGCCAGCGCTTCCACCCTCGCCAGGAGTCCACGCGTCTCCTGAAGGAGCAGGGGTGCACTGGCCGCCCCCACCGCCCCCGCCAGGCCTCCGGACTCACTCATCTGCCTTGTGCTGGTCTGCGGCTCGCCCAGGGTCCCAAGCGGCAGAGGTGGGCTGCCCCTCAGTCAACCTGAGGCAGGGGCGTGAGGTCACGACTCCACGCCGCAGGGTGTGGGCGGAGACACTGCAGCCCACCCCCACATCACCTCGGAGCCGAGGGGCCCCGGGCGGGTGGGCAGAGGCAGCTGCGTGCCTCTGACGGCAGCCCCAGGAGAGGAAACCTGGCGGAGTGTGCTCAGAGGGAGGCCGACAGAAAGCGGCAGGGGTGGGCTGTGTTGGAGGCTGGCCGGCTCCTCCAAAGGCCCTTTCATTCCTCTCCTTGTTCTGGGCAGCTGCGAGCCTGGCCAGGCCGTGTGTTGACAGACCTCTGAACATGCCTCCCGAGGACACAAAGCACCGTGGATAGTCCTCGTGGTGACCCACCATCCTGGGGAGCCTTGACCCACAACTGGCCAGGGAGGCTGGGGATGGGGGTCGGCACGGCTGGGGAAGGCATTCCTGAGCCTGGACGACACCGAGGCTTCCCAGTGCCCAGTCCCTCCTCCACTGTCTGTCTCCTGTGTCCCCAGGGACACTGCCGGGCCGGCAGGGCCTCAGCTCAGGTGTTGGTCTGGCCACCAGTAGGCTGTGTGACTCTGAGCAGGTCTCTACCTTCTCTGGGCCCCCGAGTTTGCTCCTGAAAGGAGGGGTCTACCGGGCAGACCCACACTGCTCCGGGGAAAGGTTCGCCACTACGCTTAATACAGAAGTTAACGCAGACGTGCACTCAATCCTGGGGGCGCCCAGGAGGGGGAGGAAACGACCCTGGGACCGAGCAAGCAGCCCCACCCCACCCTGGTTTGCTGAAGGATCCCTGGGAGCCAGGCCGGAGGCCGGGCCACCGTGAGACGGGGCAGAGCGCTGACTGCGAGAGTAACTGCATCCCGGCAGAGCCCAGATCTACCACCTGGGAGTCGGAACTGGGGCTGAGACCCAGAGCCGGGGGAAGGAGACGGGGCCGGGGGAGAGGCTCAGGGGAACCGGCCCCCAGCGTCTGCCCCCAGCATGGTTCCCTCCCCATCACCTCCCCACCTGCTGCACCAGGGGTCAGGCAGCCACCCCACAGCTCCGAGGGCCCTACCAGCAGGACTCCTGCAGACACCACCGCGGGCAGGGGGCTTCCGCGGCTAAGGAGGAAAATCGATCTGAAAACAGACCCCAGGAAAGTCCACATTTGAGAGGGAAGCTTGGCCTTTCGAGGAGCTTGGCCAAAGATGAACGAGGCGGGACTTCGCTAGTCCTTTGCTCCCGAGAACAGGGGATCAAGGCTTGTGACCCCAGATGTCTGATGACCTCTGGCTCTGCCTTCCTGCTTGCCCAGCCTCGGTCGGAAAACTGTTCCTACAGGGCCAGGGAGCATTAATCTCAGGTTCTTGGCTGTTGCATTTCTCACTGTAAATCAAGAGGTTGGTTTTCTGCTTTCCAGAAGAAACGGAAATTGGAAATTCCGACTTGTGACGGTATTTGTGAAGACACTGAAAGTGACTGCCCCTAAAAACTGCAGGGGTGACCAGGAGCTGGGGGCGGGGTGGGTGGAATACAGCCGCGGCTGCGGGGAAACCGTGGGGAGGGGCACGTGGTGAAAGTGACAGCCTCTGTGAAGGTGAACCCCGGGGAGGGGAGAGCCAGCAGGGAAGAGGGGGTGGGAGCGGGCAGGGAAGAACCCTGTCTCATGGAGGAGGGCCACCTGCCCGCCTGGGGCTGTGCCGGCGGGCTCCCTACCCCAGTCCTGGGAACCCCTCCTCAGCAGCTGCTCCCGAGCCCCCGGGGGTGCTCCTCAGCCTGAGTTGAGGTCCCCTGAGCCTGTCTGGGAGCTTCCTGCCAACTGCAGAGCCCAGGGGGTTCTCACTGAGGCGGCAGGGCCGAGGGAGAAACCTGGGCACACGGAAAGAAAGATGCACACAGCGCTTGCGGGCGTCGGAAGACAGTCCTGCGCGGCCTGACACCCATGGCCAGGCGGGCTCAAATTACAGCCCCGAGGTCTGCAGAGACCCAGCATCTTTGGGCCAAGTTTCCACCGGAGACCTGTCTCCAGCTGGCTCCACAGTGGCCGGGGAGGGGGGGCTCCCCTTAAATAGGTCAACTTTCTGCGGTCCTGGTCCCAGGCCCACCTGGGCAGGAAGGGGAGGGACTGAGGGAACAGGTGGTGGGGGGCCTCTGGGGGGCTGTGCGGAGGGACTTTTCAAGGCCACTTAGGACTGGAGGACCTTGGGGCCATGGGCTGGCTGTGTGCTACAAAAGGCCCCTTTCCTGGAGCTGGTGAGGCTGGGGCAGAGACCCAGGCAACGATAGAGGGTCCCTGCCTACTGACAGCACATAGTCAGCCTGCAGTTCGCGCAGCCTCTCGGCCTGGGTCTCGCCACACCCCGGGGCTGTGGGCTCCACTTCCAGCCCCCTTCAGTGCCAGGGGCGCTGCAGAGGTCCTGCCCCCATCACCCAGTAGGCAGCCTGACTCCGGGATCTGGATGCTGGTGCCCTGAAAGCAGACGTGCCCGGGCAACGGGCACATGAGCCAGAAGACAAGGAAGGAACAGCTTCCTTACAAAGCAGGGAGAAAGGCCCCTAGCACTTTGCTGCTGCTGCTGCTGCTGCTGCTGCTGCTAAGTCGCTTCAGTCGTGTCTGACTCTGTGCGACCCCATAGATGGTAGCCCACCAGGCTCCCCCGTCCCGGGGATTCTCCAGGCAAGAACACTGGAGTGGGCTGCCATTTCCTTCTCCAATGCGTGAAAGTGAGAAGTGAAAGTGAAGTTACTCAGTCGTGTCCGAGTCTTGGCGACCCCATGGACTGCAGCCCACCAGGCTCCTCCGTCCATGGGATTTTCCAGGCAAGAGTACTGGAGTGGGGTGCCATTGCCTTCTCCACTAGCACTTTATAGTTCATAACAATGTCCTTCAAAAGTAAAGGTGGAAGAGAGATATGTCCGGATAAATAAACCCTGAGAGAATCTGTGGTTCGCTGACCTACAGTAAATGTGAAAGTAAGTTCGTCAAGCTGAGAGGAAGTGATACCAAATGGCAACTCAGATCCACACAGAGGAGCAAAGAGGGCTAGAAAGGACGGCAGGCAGGACCCTGCAGGGTCTCCCGGTGCAAACGCCCCTCTGAGTCTGGTTTGTAGGAAGAAGGCTCTAGCTCCCCCTGGGTCCCCCTGGGTCCCCCTGGGTCCCAAAGAGCAGGCACGAGCCGGTACTAGTGAGGGAGGAGCGGGGATGCTGAACGGAGGGAAAGCAGTGAAGAGAGGAAAGCGACGACACGACCCAGCGTAAACGGAAGCCCCGGCCCCTCCACAAGGCACTCACACGGCAGGCAGACGCGCGTCCCGGCTCTCTGCAGGACGGTGACCCTCACGCAGGTGGAGGATGCAGCGTGCACCTGAGCACAGACACAGGGACCCCAGACTGGTCGGAACCAGAAGGCTGACGGTTCCGATTCCGGAAACGTCCCCGTTACCACCCACCAGTCAGAGGAAGGCCATGCACGCTACAGACCTCACCCCAAATGTCGCCTTTAAGCTCAAACCGTCCCTGAAAGCCTTCGGAGTTTGGGTCCTTTGAGCAGGAGCCTTCTCCTTGCTGGGCGCCCTGCAAATAAGCGCTGAACTTCCCTTTGCCACAGACTGGTGTCAGCAGATCGGCTTGGCTGAGAGGGCTGAGAGGACCCAAGTCCGGTTCGGTAACAGAAAAGACAAATGTGTGAGTGAACATAAAAGAGGCTGGTTCTCCTCCCTTTTAATTGTTGTTTAAAGGTAACTCATATAGCAAGTTTAAAGACTGTGTTGTGTCTTCAAAAGTCAAGCAGGGTGCAGCAGGAAGTGGGGAGGGACCATGGATGTGTATCGTGGCTAAGGGTCTTACTTGCAGCCGAAACGGCGTGTGATGCGAGGGAAGACCGTAATGAGTCAAAGGTGCCTCGTGCAAACCCTACAGCAACCACTGAAAAGAGAGGTATGCAGTTACGAGCCAATAAAGGGGAAAAAATGAAACTAAAAACTTCACAGATGGCAGGAAAAGAGAAAAAAGAACAAAATAGATGAGACCAAACAAACAGCAAGAGAGTAGACGTACACCCAGCATCAGGAATTGTTGCCCTCTCGTGGCTGAGTCATGTCTGACTTATGCAACACCATGGACTGCAGCCTCCTCTGGCCATGGGATACTCCAGGCAAGAATACCGGAGAGGGTTGCCATCGCCTCCTCCAAGGAGTCTTCCCGACCCAGGGATCGAACCCGAGTCTCCTGCAGGCAGAGTCTTTACCACTGAGCCACCTGGCCTTCTCATGTCAATAATTACATTGAATTAAAATGTTCTCAACATTCTAAAAGATAGAGCCTTTATCAGACTGGATTAAAAAGCAAGACCCATTATAGGCTATCTTCAATAAAAACCCTTTCAAATATTAGAGCACAGATAAAATAACCAACCACATGCTTTCTACAAGAAACACAGTTTAAAGACATTGATGGGTTTCACCTTTAAGTAAAATACTAGGAAAGGAAACACGAGGCATATGGCAATTACAAGAAAGCTGAATGACCTTAATGACATCTCAAAAGAGGCTTTAGAACAGAGATAAAGAGGGAAGTTCCATAATGACTAAAGAAGTCAATTCCTTAAGAAGACAAACTCCTGGCTGGGCATGTACTTCCTAAGAGTCTGAAAGTAGATGAAGCAAAACCAGAAGTGAAATCTACAGGCACAGTTAAGATTTCAATACCACTCTCTTAGCAACTGCAGGAAGGTATAGACAGAAGGCAGATTTGGAAGATGTGAATCTTCAAGTATCCTCTATCCATCAACTTGAATTAAGTGACGTTTATAGCACACCACACCCTGCAATGGTAGAATACCCTTTTTTTTTTTTTTCAACAATATGTGAAGTATTCATCAAGACAGAGCAATGCTAGGCTGTATGCTGCTGCTGCTGCTACTAAGTCGCTTCAGTCGTGTCCAACTCTGTGCAACCCGATAGGCGGCAGTCCACCAGGCTCCCCCGTCCCTGGGATTCTCCAGGCAAGAGTACTGGAGTGGGGTGCCATTGCCCTCTCCAATGCATGAAAGTGAAAAGTGAAAGTGAAGTCGCTCAGTCTGTCCGACTGTTAGCGACCCCATGGACTGCAGCCACCAGGCTCCCCCATCCCTGGGATTCTCCAGGAGAGAGTGCTGGAGTGGGGTGCCACTGCCTTCCCAGATCTCAGATTTAAAGTGATGAGACGCATGTTCTGTGGCTAAAGCGGTAACAAAAATAAACCTGGAAAATACCCTAATATAGGAAAATTAAATCACACACTTCTAAATGACCAATGGGTCAAGGAAAATTGGATACTATTTGTAACTGAATGATAAAGAAAGTACGACATACCAGAATGTTAGGCGGCGAGAATAAGGAAAAGGGGTCCACAATGGCGGTGGCTAAAAGGTAAGGAAGAGAAACGCCCGCGAAGACAGAACAAAGGAAGGCCCAGGACCGGAGTGAGGACCTCAGGTAAGCAGACACTCCTGGCTGGCCCGATTTACATAGGACAGGCCGGGGGGAAGCACATAAAAAGAGGAGACAGAGGGCTCCCCCCGCCCCCGCCCCCGCGCTGGGGCGCTCCTCCCTTCGCGTCTGTGGAGCCACATGCCCTCATGCCTCGAAGATGGGTTTTCCTGCTATCTTCTAGATGAAGCAGAGCTGTAACACTGAGGAGCACACCCTCACCTGACAAAAATTTATGGGACGCAGCCAAAGCAGTGCTCGGATGAACACGCACAGCGTGAATAGCTTCTTACAAAAAAGAAGGGAGGTTTAGAATGAGTGGTCTAAGCTTCCACGTTAAGAAAACTCCCCTGGTGGTCCAGCTAGCAGCTCAGACCCGACGTTCCCAATGCGGTGGGCCCAGGCTTCAATCCCTGTTCCGAGAACTGGACCCTACACACCACAGCTAAGAGCTGGCACGCTGCAACGAGAATGATCCCGCAACGAGGATCAGAGGCCCCCAGTGTCGCAACTAAGGCCTGGCCCAGCCAAATAAATAAACGTTTCTTAAAAATAAAATATGATACAAATGAGCTTACTCACAAAACAGAAACAGACTCACAGACGAAGAAAATAAACTTAACGATTACTAAAAGGGGAAGGGGGTGGGGAGGATACATTAGGAGTTTGAGGTTAGCGGATACACACCACTATACATAAACAATGAGGTCCTACTGTGTAGCACAGGGAACTGTGTTCAATCTCTTGTAATAATCTATAATGGAAAAGACTATTTAGGTGTGTGTATGTGTGTAACTGAATTCCTGTGTAACATAACACTGTATTAATCAAGTGTACTTTTTTTTTTTAAAGGAGCTCAGCTGACAGATGCGAGCAAACATTTAAGGAAAAAACAATACAGGTTCTACACAAACTCTGTAAGAAAATTAGAGGAGGGAACACTTCCCAACTCACTTTATGATGCCAGTATTACTTGATAACAGAACCAGACAAGGACATTTAAAAAAAAAATACAGCAAAAACTACAGCCCAATAATATCCTTCATGCACAGAAACAAAAATCCTCAGAAAGATATTAACAAATACAATCCAGCAATACATAAGAAGGGTAAAACATCTTGATTAAGTGAAGTTTGTCCCAGAAAAGCAAGGTTAGTTCAACATTTAAATATCAATCAACAAAAGACAACCCAATCAACACTGGAATTTGAATAGATATTCCTCCAAAGAGGATATACAGATGGTCAATAAACACACGGAAAAATATGACACAGCTGCTCTGGAAGACAGTTGGGCAGTAATAACCCAGCAATCCCATCCTGGGTATCCACCCAAGAAAAATGAACACTTTGTCCACATGAAAACTTACACACGAATGTTCACGGCACAGCGGCCCCAACAGGAAACAACCCAAATGTCCGTCAACTGATGAATGGATAAAAGTGGTATATCCATGCAGTGGAATACTTATTTGACAACCTTTAAGGAATAAAATGTCAACCCTAAAGGAAATCAACCCTGAATATTCATTGGAAGGATGGCTGCTCAAGCTGAAACTTCAATACTATGGCCACCTGATGTGAAGAGCCGACTCACTGGGAAAGATCCTGATGCCAGGAGAGACAGGGCAGAAGGGGAGAGGCTGGCGGAGGAGGAGATGGGCAGACAGCATCACCGGCTCCACAGGCATGAGTCCAAGCAGACTCCGGGTGACAGTGCAGGCCAGAGGAGTCTGGTGTGCTGCAGGGCACGGGCTCACAAAGAGTTGGACACGGCTGAACACACACACGCACGCATGCACACACACGCGCACACACACACGCACGCACACGCACGCACACACATGCACGTACACACACGCACACACATGCACGTACACACACGCACACACACGCTATGACATCTGAAAACTTGTTAGAAATGCAAATCTTCAGGCCCCATCCCGGACCTTCCAAACCAGAAGAATCTGGGGGTGGCGGGAAGGGCCAAAATATAAGAAGCCAATATAACATACTCACCATTTTTACAGACCGCAAGAGAAGTACTCGACCAGATTCAACATCCATCCATTATAAAATCTCTCAGCAAACTAGGACTGCGAGGGAAATTTCTGCAACATTATGAGACGGGCAGGCACTTCCCTGGTGGTCCAGTGGCCAAGGCTCTGCACTCCCAACGCAGGGTGCCCAGGTTCGACCCCTGGTCAGGGAAGTAGAATGCACACGCCCCAACTAAAAGGCGAAGAGAGACCGAACACCCCGGGGTGCCGCAACCAAGACCCAGAGCGGCCAAGTAAGTAAAGAAGCAGACAAATACCAAACACTCTTTTAAAGACCTGCAAAAAGCTTATACTCGATGTCCGTCAAAATCTTTGTACGTTTGTGGGCTTGTGCATTTCTATTTCCTCACGTTTTGCTGTGTTTCTCCGTCATTCTACAGACGTGGGTCAGGCCTGATTCTCATCCTTTACGTGGCCACAGTCCCCGGGGAGCTCTAACACTGGCGCCCACGCTGGAAGAGGGGCACGCTTCACCCTTCAGACACCTTGTGCCACAACCCAGGCGCGCACTGAGCGCTTCGGTTCTGCGAGGCTGTTCCGGGGACCGTCTCCACTGGACAGCTTGGTGCCACCGAGGCACGGCGACGAGCTCCAGATGCTAGGAGCTGGGCTCTGCCGGTCACTCCAACCTGGCCCGGGATGTCACCTCTCCAGTTTCAGCTTTCTTATATGTAAAATGGGAATAACACAACAGCACACACCCCGAGATAAGCTGGGGGATTTGAACTACAAGATGTCAAAATGTCTTTATTATAAAGTGCTTAAGGCAGGGTGATACTGGCACATGAGTGGGGGGCGGGGGAAGCTGACCGGTGACGTGTTCATGGCAGTTCAAGGCTATTATTCGTAACTGCCGAAAAAGGAAAACCAACTCTGCTACAATAACAAGTGTTGCAGAGGATGATAAAGGGAATTCATCCATTGCCAATGGAGGGTAAAAATAATACTGGGTTGGCCAAAAAGTTTGTTTGTGTTTTTCATAAGATGATACGGAAAAATCCAAATGAATTTTGGGGCAAACCCAAATGAATTCTGGGGCCAACCCAATATAACCACTTTGGGAAATGACGTGGCATTATTTTTCAAAGCTCATCATTCACATATTACACAACCAGAAATGGCCCTCGTAGGTATACCCTTGACAAACTCCTGTACACATGTGCCTGGAGATGTGTACAATAATGTTGTCATCAGCAATGTTCATTTGGCTAAGCATCAGAAACATATCCCATGTCCATCAACAGAAGTAGCGTAAATGAACTCTGATGGAGTCAGCATTTCCCTTCCTGGTTATTTATCCAAGAGAAATGAAAGCAAATGTCAGCAAAAAGACTCACGTGAAAATGTCCATAGCAGCTTTGTCTGTAACAGCCCCCAAACTGAAAAGAGGTCAAGTGGCCATCAACGGGAGAGTGGATCAACTATGCTACATTCATACGGTAAAATAAGTACTAAGCAACGAGAAAACAGACTTATGATCGTGTGACAGCATGGGTGAACCTCAAAAACATTAAGCTGAGGACTTGCCAGGCGGTCCAGTGGCTAAGACTGAGTTTCCAAAGCAGGGGGCACACGTTCCATTCCTGGTTGGGGAACTGAGATCCCGTATCCTGCATGCCGCATGGCATGGCCAAGAGAAACACTAGATAAATACATTTTTTTTTTTT
>SJYX01016154.1:276910-290125 GCA_006410675.1 Oreotragus oreotragus
TAAAAAAAAAAAAAAAAAAAAGGTTACTTGCAAAGGGATGCGAAAGAGTCTGGCGCCCCAAGGTCTGCCTTGCCCAAGGAGAAACAGAAGACGCATTTACATAGGGAAAATGGCAGTGGCACCAAGAGTGCCAGGTTAACATGAGTGCGCTAGTGATGGAGAAGCTTCTCTCGCTTCAGTACCTTGTACCCTGAGATCTTATCTCCAGACATTGGCAACTTATATGAAATGTTCACGATTTGATTTGTTTGGGAGACCAGATCTAAAACTGGGTGGTCTCCTGGTTTTTGGTTTATGCTGCATGTCAGCAGGAACAAGTGTTTGTTTTGCTTCCATTATAATACGAGCTAAATGGTAGGATTCCCAGACTGAAGGACAAAGACATTCCGTTTGTTGCCTGGAATGCAAGAATGGCCACTCACGCTCTGGTCAGCTCCCCTGACTCTCTCTCTCCAGAATCTCAGTCTGTCCAGAATCTCAGTTTTTTGCTGATTCTTTTTTCAAACCGCCTCCCTAGGTTTCCAATCTATTTTCAAAAGCCTGGTGCAGGCCTTTATTATTGCTTGGTAACCAGTTTGTTTGTCCTCCTCCTCATGTGATAGCGGTCTGTCCCTTTGTTAATTACGGTTTCCAGAGAGTCAGGCCTGGAGCTTGTGACTCATTGAAAGTCACCAACAAAATACAGGGCACCTTGTGGCCCGTGAGTGAAGGAAGTGCTTGAGCTCCAGACTCAGGCAGCTCGGGATTCTGATTCTGGCTTCACCTGGGCTGCAGTCTCCTCATCTGTAAAATGGGGATGGCCATGCCCATCCAGCTTGGAAAAGCCCCTGGTGCTGGGAAAGAGCGAGGGCAGAAGGAGAAGAGGGCGTCAGAGGATGAGATGGCCAGATGGCATCGTCAATGCAACGGACGTGAACTTGGGCAGACTCCAAGAGATGGCAAGGGACAGGGAGGCCTGGCATGCCGCAGTCCATGGGGTGGCAGAGTCAGACACGACTGGGGGACTGAACGACAGTGCCCAACCAATAGGGCTGGTTAAGAGATTAGACAATAATCCTAAGACCACTGAGGATGTTTTAGGCTAAGCACTGTCATGCAGTCTATGAAGTACTATGACTTATAATCATATTACAGATGGGACAGGTTGGAGATTTGAATTATTTACTCACAGTCTTATAGGAAGCTAACTTCACGGTCTCCCTTTAGCCTCCACGTTGATCTTTATTTATCCTTACCACTCATCAGTTATTTTCAAGCCTATCGCCGTGCCTCCCATTAGCTAAGTTCCTTCCCCTTTTTATAAAGCTGTTGTTTTTATTTATTTGGCTGCGTGGGTCTTGGTTGCAGCACGCAGGCACTTTGTCAAACTCTTCGCTGTGGCATGCTGGATCTAGTTCCCTGACCAGGGATCAAACCCGGGCCCTCAGAGTCTCAGCCACCGGACCACCAGGGGAGTCCAAAACTGCCTTCCCCCTTGATGGATCTGTTGTCACAGGCAGTACAGCTGTAAGGCTGAAGCCTGTGAAAATACGTGGGAAAAGGTGCAGGAAGTGACGCTGAGAATGCAAGTTGCCCGTGTACTTGGAAGTGACTTGCAAACATGTCCTGCTAGAGGCGGGCACTGTGGAAAGACCCACATGAAACCAGGTTGGTTCTGTTTGGCTCAGCCTTCAGCCACAGCTGCTGGCGGTCCTGTAGCTGGTAGTGAACCTGATACCCCCTGCAACAGATAACAGCCTCACCGTCTGAAACCATCTCTAGGGTTACCCAGGAAAGCAGATGGCTTTGGAGTGTCCCTGGAAAGAACCTCCCTACTCTGAGTCTCAGCTGTGCACATCCCCCCTCAAATGCCAACAGCCCATGGTCCTCTCCAGCTCGTGTCTCCTCCTGCTCTCTAGGAAGACGTGTGAGGGATGGCTTGGCCATCCAGAGGGTGAGCAGCTGGAAACTCGTTACAGGATACGTACCACATGAAAGAGGCTGGAGTTAAACTTAGTATAAGCTGGATGGTGAGGAATCGCTGTGAACAGCTGACAAAGGTGCCCTGAAGGACTGGCGGGCCGCTCCCAGGGAGGTTTCGGGTTTGTCACCGGGCAGCGGAAATGCTGACATGCGCTACAGACACAGGACTGGACGGCTGCACTCCTTGTTTCCCGCTTGCCTTGCTAGAGGCAATGATGGAGGCTTAGAAGTTATATTTGAAACTAAATTTCAGTTTAGTCACAGAGGTGAAATGCCTTGTATGGAGTCACCAGCTTCTAAGTGAGAAAACTGGGAACTTGGGTGGTGGTTAAGTATTTCGAATTTTTGATGGGGAACATAATTAGTGCAGTTGGGAAGGTGTGTTTTCCAAATAGGACTTGTGGGAGGTGGTGGTAGACACCTGCAGGCCCCGCTGAGCATCTCTCCTCCTCTTGCCTGCTTAGTAGATGGTATCTGCCAGTCTTGCCCTGGTTCTTCAAGGAAATTTTGTCTAGTTTCTCCAAAAGAAATCATTAATGAAGCATTTGTGAGATCTCACTTGTGTGGAACTGTTTTTGTAGCCAACTGGAACCTGTTCTCTTCCACTCTTTCAGTTCAGTTCAGTCACTCAGTCGTGTCCGACTCTTTGCGACCCCATGAATTGCAGCACGCCAGGCCTCCCTGTCCATCATCAACTCCCAGAGTTCACTCAAACTCAAGTCTATCGAGTCGGTGATTCCATCCAGCCATCTCATCCTCTGTCGTCCCCTTCTCCTCCTGCCCACAATCCCTCCCAGCATCAGGGTCTTTTCCAGTGAGTCAACTCTTCGCATGAGGTGACCAAAGTACTGGAGTTTCAGCTTTAGCATCATTCCTTCCAAAGAAATTCCAGGGCTGATCTCCTTCAGAATGGACTGGTTGGCTCTCCTTGCAGTCCAAGGGACTCTCAAGAGTCTTCTCCAACACCACAGTTCAAAAGCATCAATTCTCCAGTGTTCAGCTTTCTTCACAGTCCAACTCTCACATCCATACATGACCACTGGAAAAACCATAGCCTTGACTAGACGGACCTTTGTTGGCAGAGTAATGTCTCTGCTTTTGAATATGCTATCTAGGTTGGTCATAACTTTTCTTCCAAGGAGTAAGCGTCTTTTGATTTCCTGGCTGCAGTCACCATCTGCAGTGATTTTGGAGCCCCAAAAAATAAAGTCTGACACTGTTTCCACTGTTTCCCCATCTATTTGCCATGAAGTGATGGGACCAGATGCCATGATCTTTGTTTTCCGAATGTTGAGCTTTAAGCCAACTTTTTCACTCTCCTCTTTCACTTTCAAGAGGCTTTTTATTTTTAGTTCCTCTTCACTTTCTGCCATAAGAGTGGTGTCATCTGCTCTTTAGGAGTTTACTAATTCTGATAACTGGATTTGGCTCTCGTCATTGATTTTTTTTTATACACCTTCAAAGATTGCCGTACTTGAGGCTGGCTGGAGTCTGTCAGTGTCTGTTTCCTTTATATCTGTTTGTCTGGTTGAGCTGGTCTTCACGCAGGATCTTCAGTTGCGGAGCATGTGGGCTCAGTATTTGTGAGGCGGGGCTTGAGTTGCTCCGCGGCATGTGGGATCCCAGTTCGCCGACCAGGGGTTAGATCTGCGTCCCCTGTACTACAAGGCGGATTCCTAACCACTGGGCAACCAGGGAAGTCCCGGAATTCCGTCACAATGTTGGGTAGCGTTTCTCCAGAAGAGTTACCAAACTGTTGAGAAGTGTGATACACTTTCATGTCGGGGATCCCAGAATCACCGCTACAGCTGGTGATTGGCTAGAATGACCCATGGAACTCAACATATCGTTGTACTCAAGACGAAGGTGGATCACAGTGAGTGGTGAGGGGTCACACCTGGACCCTAAGGGAGACAGACTCCAGTGGCATCTGGGGAACCTGAGTGGAGGCTTCCTGCCCTCACTTCTCCCATAAAGGGTCACAGCACCCTTTTCCTCCTGCAGCAGAAACACAGCACCCTGTGCCCAGGCAAGGCCATTAGAGACTCTGTGCCCAGGCCTCTCACCCTCTGCCTGGCGTGTCCCCAGACCAGACTCCCGGGAAAGCAGATGCACAGCACCAACTAGATCCTGCACAGGAGACGCGCAGCGAGCGTCCCGTCACTCAGACACCGTCTCTCTCGGTGTGGGGGCTGTAGGCAGGAGCCTGCCTTCTAGGTGGGCTCAGGCCTGCTGTATTCACAATGCTCCTGCACACTTTGAAAGCCAGTATTGTGAATACCAAGGTTTGAATACCAAGGTTTATTTAGGCCCTTTCTTTTTCTTTTTAATGTTTCTAACAAGAATACCCTTAGTTTGCCAGATTCTGAGCCTTTTTTCTTTTCTTCACATAAAACTACATCCGGCCTTGTAGCAAGTTACTACACAAGGCTCTGGTCTGGTGGCGGCCCCGGGAGTGTTGCCTGAGAGCCTGGCTGACCACCCGGGCAGGACCCTGCAGGAGGCCGCCTCAGTGTCGCCGCCTGCACCGCGGGCCCAGTCATCTTTGGAGGCTCAGAAACTGGATTCTGTTGCTGTGTTTAGAGGTGACACGTGCTACCCAGGGGCTTTCTAGGTGTCGCTTTTTCTGTGAGGGACAGCTGAGCGGCTGAGCCCACGGCCCCCAGACTCAGTGGGCAGTGACACGCAGCACAGGGCACCCTTTTCGCACTCCTGGGAGGAGAGAAGCTGCCCCGTGGGCCTGGTCAGCAGGCTGCTGGTGGGGAGATGGGCAGGTGGAGAGACGGGGAAGAGTGTGCGGAGCAGGGCGGGCAGGGCCTTCAGACTCTGGCGTCCGCTGAGCAGCCTCCCGGCCCTCTGGAGGGCCGAGGCGCAGCGTGAACCTGTGTTGCCTGGCGCCCTTTCTCGCCTTTTTTGTTGTCATTGCTGGTAAATTCACATAATATAAAACATACTATTTTAACCATATTTAACTGTACAGTTCAGTGACATAAGTGCCTTCATACTCTCGTACAGCTTTTGGATGTGCATGCGTGCTCAGTCGCGTCTGACAGTTGGTGGCCCCGTGGTCTGTAGCCCGCCAGGCTCCTCTGTCCATGAGATTTTCCAGGCAGGAATACTGGAGTGGGTTGCCATTTCCTCTTCCAGGAATGTTCCCTGCCCAGGGATCAAACCAAGTACCCACAGCTCCCGAATTGCAGGCGGAGCTTGTGGTGGCTTGACCAACGAGCCACCGTACAGCTCACCATCATCTGTTTCTTGAATATTTTTCACTTTCCTGAACTGAAACTCTGCTCTCATTAAACACTAACTCCCCATGCCCGCCCCAACCCCTGGCACCTACCAGTTGATCCTTACTTTCTGACTCTCTGAATTTGACTACGTTTTGTCGGTACCTCGTATGCGTGGGGATCAGACAGTGTTTGTCTGCACTGTAAATCGGGACGCATTTTTAAGGTTAAGTCAATATATGTCCTACAAACAGATTGCACTTCCTTCCCCACCTCAGCCCCCCAACTCCAGTGCTATACAGTAGGTTCTCGTTCACCTCAGTTCAGTTGCTCAGTCGTGTCCGACTCTTTGCGACCCCGCGGACTGCTGCACACCAGGCCTCCCTGTCCATCACCAACTCCTGGAGCTTGCTCAAACTCAGGTCCATCGAGTCGGTGATGCCATCCAACCGTCTCATCCTCTGCCGTCCCCTTCTCTTCCTACCTTCAATCTTTCCCAGCATCAGGGTCTTCCACTGAGTCAGTTCTTCACATCAGGTGGCCAAAGTATTGGAATTTCACCTTCGGCATCAGTCCTTCCAATAAATATTCAGGACTGATTTCCTTTAGGATGGACTGGTTGGATCTCCTTGCAGTCCAAGGGACTCTCAAGAGTCTTCTCCAACACCACAGCTCAAAAGCATCAATTCTTCGGCACTCAGCTTTCTTTATAGTCCAACTCTCACATCCATACACAACTTCTGGAAAAACCATAGCTTTGACTAGATGGACCTTTGTCAGCAAAGCAGTGTCTCTGTTTTTTATTATGCTGTCTAGGTTTGTCATAGCTTTTCTTCCAAGGAGCAAGCATCTTTTAATTTCATGGCTGCAGTCACCATCTGCAGTGATTTTGGAGCCCAGGAAAATAAAGTCTGTCACTGTTTCCATTGTTCCCCATCTATTTGCCATGAAGTGATGGGATCGGATGCCGTGATATTAGTTTTTTGAATGTTGAGTCTTAAGCCAACTTTTTCACTCTCCTCTTTCACTTTCATCAAGGGGCTCTTTAGTTCTTCTTCACTTTCTGCCATAAGGGTGGTGTCATCTGCAGATCTGAGGTTATTGATATCTCTCCTTTAAATCTTGATTCCAGGGTGCTCAGGGCTGGTGCACTGGGATGACCCAGAGGGATGAGACGGGGAGGGAGGTGGGAGGGGGGGTTCTGGATGGGGAACACACGTACACCCGTGGCGGATTCATGACAATGTATGGCAAAACCAATACAATATTGTAAGGTAAAAAAATAAAGACTGAATAATTTTCCATTGGGGGGGAAAAAAAATCTTGATTCCAGCCCAGCATTTCACATGAAGTACTCTGCATATAAGTTAAATAATCAGGGTGACAGTATACAGCTTTGACATACTCTTTTCCCAATTTGGAACCGTTCCTTTGTTCCATGTCCAGTTTCAGCTGTTGCTTCTTGACCTGCATACAGATTTCTCAGGAGACAGGTAAGGTGGTCTGGTATTCCCATCTCTTTAAGAATTTTCCACAGTTTGTTGTGATCCACGCAGTCAAAGGCTTTGGCATAGTCAGTAAAGAAGTAGATGTTTTTCTGGAACTCTCTTGCTTTTTCGATGATCCAGTGGATGTTGACAACTTGATCTCTGGTTCCGTTGCCTTTTATAAATCCAGCTTGAACATCTGGAAGTTCTTGCTTCACATACAGTTGAAGCCTGGTTTGGAGAATTTGAGCATTACTTTGCTAGCGTGTGAGATGAGTGCAGTTGTGCAGTAGGATTCTTTGGCATTGCCCTTCTTTCAGATTGGAATGAAAACTGACCTTTTCCAGTCCTGTGGGCACTGCTGAGTTGTCCAAATTTGCTGGCATATTGAGTGCAGCACTTTCACAGCATCATCTTTTAGGATTTAAACAGCTCAACTGGAATTCCATCACCTCCACTAGCTTTGTTCTTAGTGATTCACTAGCTTTGTTCATAGTGATGCTTTCTAAGGCTCACTTGACTTTGGACCCTAGGATATCTGGCTCTAGGTTAGTGATCACACCATCATGGTTATCTGGAGCATTAATCTATTTTTGTATAGTACTTCCATGTATTCTTGCCACCTCTTCTTAATATCTTCTGCTTCTGTTAGGTCCATAACATTTCTGTCCTTTGTTGAGACCATCTTTGCATGAAATGTTCCCTTGGTATCTCTGATTTTCTTGAAGAGATCTCTAGTCTTTCCTATTCTATTGTTTTCCTCTATTTCTATGCACTGATCACTGAGGAAGGCTTTCTTCTCCCTCCTTGCTATTCTTTGGAACTCTGCATTCAAATGGGTATAGCTTTCATTTTTTCTTTTGCCTTTAGCTTCTCTTCTTTTCTCAGCTATTTGTAAGGTCTCCTCAGACAACCATTTTGCCTTTTGCATTTCTTTTTCTTGGGGATGGTCTTGATCACTGCCTGCTGTACAGTGTCACGAACCTCCGTCCATAGTTCTTCAGGCACTCTATCAGATCTAATCCCTTGAATCTATTTGTCACTTCCACTGTATAATCGTAAGGGATTTGATTTAGGTCTTACCTGAATGGTCTAGTGGTTTTCCCTACTTTCTTCAATTTAAGTCTGAATTTGGCAATAAGGAGTTCATGATCTGAGCCACAGTCAGCTCCCGGTCTTGTTTTTGCTGACTGTATAGAGCTCCATCTTTGGCTGCAAAGAATATAGTCAATCTGATTTTGGTATTAACCATCTGGTGATGTCCATGTGTAGAGTCTTTTCTTGGGTTGTTGGAAGAGAGTGTTTGCTATGACCAGTGCGTTCTCTTGCCAAAACTCTATTAGCCTTTGACCTGCTTCGTTTTGTACTCCAAGGCCAAATTTTCCTGTTACTCCACATATCTCTTTATTTCCTACTTTTGCATTCCAGTCCCCTGTGATGAAAAGGACATCTTTTGGGGGTGTTAGTTCTAGAAGGTCTTGTTAAGTCATCATAGAACCTTTCAACTTCAGCTTCTTCAGCGTTACTGGTTGGGGGCATAGACTTGGATTACTGTGATACTGAATAGTTCGCCTTGGAAATGAGCAGAGGTAATTCTGTCATTTTTGAGGTTGAACCCAAGTACTGCATTTCAGAGTCTTTTGTTGACTATGAGGGCTACTCCATTTCTTCTAAGGAATTCTTGCCCACAGTAGTAGATATAATGGTCATCTGAGTTAAATTTATGCGTTCCAGTCCATTTTAGTTCACTGATTCCTAAAATGTCGATACTCAGTCTTGCCATCTCCTGTTTGACCACTTCCAGTTTGCCTTGATTAACGGACCTAACGTTCCAGGTTCCAACGCAATATTGTTCTTTATAGCATTGGACTTTACTTCCATCACCAGTCACATCCACAGCTGGGCGTTGTTTTTGCTTTGGCTCCATACCTTCATTCTTTCTGGAGTTATTTCTCCACTGATCTCCAGTAGCATATTGGGCACCTACTGACCTGGGGAGTTCCTCTTTCAGTCTCCTATCATTTTGCCTTTTCATGCTGTTCATGGGGTTCTCAAGGCAAGAATACTGAAGTGGTTTGCCATTCCCTTCTCCAGTGGACCACATTCTGTCAGACCTCTCCACCATGACCCGCCCATCTTGGGTGGCCCCACATACATGGCTTAGTTTCACTGAGTAAGACAAGGCTGTGGTCCGTGTGATCAGTTTGGTTAGTTTTCTGTGATTGTGGTTTTCATTCTCTTTGCCCTCTGATGAATAAAGATAAGAGGCTTATGGAAGCTTCCTGATGGGAGAGACTGACTGAGCGAGGAGACNACATGGCTTAGTTTCACTGAGTAAGACAAGGCTGTGGTCCGTGTGATCAGTTTGGTTAGTTTTCTGTGATTGTGGTTTTCATTCTCTTTGCCCTCTGATGAATAAAGATAAGAGGCTTATGGAAGCTTCCTGATGGGAGAGACTGACTGAGCGAGGAGACTGGGTCTTGTTCTGATGTGTGGGGCCAGGATCCGTTCAGTTCACTTGCTCAGACCTGTTCAACTCTGTGGCCCCATGGACTCCAGCACGCCAGGTCTTCTTGTCCATCACCAACTACCAGAGCTTGCTCAAACTCATGTCCCTGAGTTGGTGATGCCATCCAACCATCTCATCCTCTGTTGTCCCCTCCTCCTGCCTTCAGTCTTTCCCAGCATCAGGGTCTTTTCCAGTGAGTCAGCTCTTCACATCAGGTGGCCGAAGTATTGGAGCCTCAGCTTCAGTCCTTCCAGTGAATATTCAGGGTTGATCTCCTTGCAGTCCAAGGGACTCTCAAGAGTCTTCTCCAACACCACAGTTCAAAAGCATCAATTCTCTGATGCTCAGCTTTCTTCACAGTCCAACTCTCACATCCATACATGACCACTGGGAAAACCATAGCTTTGACTAGACTAGCTTTGATTTTGTCAACAAGGTTATGTCTCTGGTTTTTAATAAGGGGCCATGCTCAGTAACTCTTTAATCCAGTTTTCTGTTGCTGGGCAGGGCGGTGTTCCCTCCCTGTTTGGTCTGAGGTCAGACTGTCCCCGCGTCCGCTCCTGGACTCTCCTGGGCAAGTCTGTCTCAGTCTCTTGTGGGCTCACTGCTCCTCTCCCCTGGTCCTGTACACTCGGTTTTCTTTGTGCCTTGTGAGAGTCTGTTTCCCCAGTCCTGTGGAAGTTCCGTAATCAAGCCCCACTGGCCTCCAAAGTCAGATTCCCTGGGGGTTCTAGGCTGCTCAATGGCTCTGGTGGGGCTGATGGAGTGGTGGTCTCCTCCAAGAGGGCCTATGCCACACGCCGCGTGACCCAGGGCTGCTGCAGTCAGATCCCCTGTGCCCGCGGCAGGCCACTGCTGACCCATTCCTCCACAGGAGACACTCAGACACTCGAAGGCAGGTGTGGCTGGTCTCCAGGGCCTCGGGGCCTGGTGTGCACACGGCTTTGAGCCCTCCGAGCGTCTCCGGCGGGTATGGGGTTTGATTTTAAATGCGCTTTTGCCCCTCTGTCATCTTGCTGGGCTTCGCCTTTGCCCTTGGGTGGGGCATCACTTTTTGTTGGGGTCCAGCATTCTCCTGTGGGTGCTTGTTCAGCAGCAAGTTGCAGTTCTGGAGTTCGTGCAGGAGAAGGTGAGCACGCGTCCCTCTACTCTGCCGTCTTGAAGACAGTGTTGGTTCGCGTTAGTTACCTGTTCTGTATGTGGCGCTGCGTATATGTCAGTCCCAGTCTCCGGATTTACCCCCCCCACCTTGCTGTTCTGGAGAAGGAAATGGCACCCCACTCCAGTATTCTTGCCTGGAGAATCCTGTGGATGGAGGAGCTTGGTGGGCCACAGTCCATAGGTTGCAAAGAGTCGGACACGACTGAGCGACTTCACTTTCACTGCACTCTTGCTGTTCACACGATTGTTCTCTGCATCTGTGTAAACAGGTTCGGCTGCACCATTTTTTCCTAGATTCCACATGCATGTATTAGTATAATGTTTCTTTTCCCCTTTCTACCACTCCCTGGTGGCTCAGAGGTTAAAGCATCTGCCTGGAATGCGAGAGACCCGGGTTCGATCCCTGGGTCAGGAAGATCCCCTGGAGAAGGAAATGGCACCCCTCTCCAGTCCTCTTGCCTGGAAAATCCCGTGGACGGAGGAGCCTGGTGTGCTGCAGTCCACGGATAGCAGAGTCAGACAGGACTGAGCGACCTGGCAGCAGCGGGAGTGGAGTTGCTGGTCCTGTTTCTAGTTAGTTGGGAAATCACGCTGTTCAGCACACTGGCTGCGCCAGGTTACATTCTTAGCAGCGGTGTCGAGTGCTCCCTTTTCTCCACATCCTTGCCAACATTTGCTATTTGTGTCCTTTTTTATGATAGCTGTTCTGAGTGGTATGAAGTGGTCTTGTGGTTTTGATTTCCCTAGTGAGTAGTGATGTTGAGCATCTTTTCACATGCCTCTTGGTTATCTGCATGTCCTCTTTGGAAAAAATGTCCTCAGGTTTTCTGCCCGTCTTTTTAAAATCATGTTTGTTTGATGTTGAGTTGTATGAACTGTGTGTATATTTTGGATATTTACCCCTTATCATTCAAATCATTTACAGATATTTCCTCCCATTCAGTAGGTTGTCTTTCCATTCTGTTGTTTTCTTTTGCTATGCAAAATCTTAATGTTTAGTTAGGTCCCATTTGTTTGTTTTTGCTTCCTTTGCTTTAGGAGATAGATCCCAACAAATATTGCTGTGGTTTAGGTCAAGGAATGTTCAGCCTGTGTTTTCCTCTAGTCTTATGGTTTCCAGTCTTACACTTAGGTCTTTAATGCATCTTGAGTTTGTTTTTGCGTATGGTGTTAACCAGATGGCCCCAAGCATGTTTTCGAGAGTAGCAGTTCTCTCAGGTCAGGGCCCCCACGTTGGGAAGCACCGCAGAGTGAAGCTGTCAGGAAAGCACGTGGTGGGTTGGAGGGGTGGGATGGTTTCTTGGTCCAGCCAGGACCCATACTGGTCATGAAGGAAGGTGGGTTATCACAGTTCGGTGCAGTGAAAGATGGGGTGCAGTGTTGCAGACAAGGGCCATGGTTTGGACAGAGGCAGAGTGACCGGAAGGTCAGTTTCAGGAAGAAAAGGTCCGGGCTCCCTGGAAAGACCAGAGCTGGGGTCCCCTGCCCAGCAATTAGGTCTTCTCTGAGGCTCACACCTCTCTGAGCCTCAGCTTTCCTGTCTGCGTCATGGGTATAGAGCTGATACTCCTCAGGGCAGTGTCAGGATTAAGTGAGATATGGAAGCAAAAGTGCTAGACAGAGTCTTATTGAGGATACTGCTCCTTGACTCTGTTGTATTTTTCCTTCCTGTTGTGTTTCTGAAAACTTGTTCAGAGAGAGGGAAGGCCCTCTTTGCCTCAAAGTTAAGAAGTATCCCTGTTTCAAAAAGATACATTGTCACAGCCTTCGGGAGCGGGGAGAAATGGGTAACCGCGAGTGCCCCGAGCCGCTGAGATGAGAGCTGGTGCGGGCCTTGGGAGTCTGCCGCTCTGTCTGCCTTTGTGTCTTAAGTTAAAACGTGGGCTCACAGGTGACACCCCTTTCAGAGCACCTTCCGGATGAGTTCCTCACCGACTTCTCCAGCCTCTCTGGTCTGTGTCCCCGCTGCGGCTCCGTAGCCCTTCTGGAAGAGGCCTGGGCAGGGGTCGTGTCTTTCAGCCCCTTGTCCCTTACTGGGGGCACACTGGTCAGTAAAGCTGGCGCAGTCTGGCCGTGACCCTCCCGTCTGTCTCAGCAGGCCTGCTGCACCCTCCGGCGGCTCCCCTCTCTGCCTTTCTGTCTCTTCTCGGAAGAGACCCGGCCTCCTCCCGCCCGTGGCAGCCCTGCGCTCTGCACACTGCTTCGCACAGCCCCCTGGGTCCCCCCCACCTCGGGCCTCCGTCTCCCCAGCGCTGTGCGTGCCTTGTGGTAAGGCACGGGTCCGTCTTGTAACTGTCAGCTTTTTTTTTTTTTACTGAACTTTAATAAGAGCTGACTCTTTTTAAAGAAGTGAGTGACTGCAGCCATGAGATTAAAACACGCTTGCTCTGTTGGTGGGAATGCAAACTAGTACAGCCACTATGGAGAACAGTGTGGAGATTCCTTAAGAAATTGCAAATAGAACTGCCTTATGACCCAGCAATCCCACTGCTGGGCATACACACCGAGGAAACCAGAATTGAAAGAGACACATGTACCCCAATGTTCATTGCAGCACTGTTTATAATAGCCAGGACATGGAAACAACCTAGATGTCCATCAGCGGATGAATGGATAAGAAAGCTGTGGTATATATACACAATGGAGTATTACTCAGCCATTAAAAAGAATACATTTGAATCAGTTCTAATAAGATGGATGAAACTGGAACCAATTATACAGAGTGAAGTAAGCCAGAAAGAAAAACACCAATACAGTATACTAACACATATATATGGAATTTAGAAAGATGGTAATGAGGACCCTGCATGCAAGACAGCAAAAAAGATACAGATGTGTAGAGCGGACTTATGGACTCTGAGGGAGA
>SJYX01016154.1:290147-318649 GCA_006410675.1 Oreotragus oreotragus
AAAAAAAAAAACACGCTTGCTGCTTGGAAGAAAAGCTGTAACCAACCATGTTAAAAAGCAAAGACATTACTTTGCCAACAAAAGTCCATCTAGTAAAAGCTACGGTTTTTCTAGTCATGTTTGGATGTGAGCGTTGGACTATAAAGAAAGCTGAGTGCCGAAGAATGGATGCTTTTGAACTGAGGCATTGGAGAAGACTCTTTGAGAGTCCCTTGGACTGCAAGGAGATCCAACCAGTCCATCCTAAAGGAGATCAGTCCTGAATATTCATTGGAAGAACTGATGCTGAAGCTGAAACTCGAAAACTTTGGCCACTTGATGCAAAGAACTGACTCATTGGATAAGACCCTGATGCTGGAGAAGATTGAAGGCAGAAGAAGGGGACGACAGAGGATGAGATGGCTGGATGGCATCACCGACTCAATGGACATGAGTTTGGCTGAACTGCAGGAGTTGGTGATGGACAGGGAGGCCTGGCGTGCTGCATCCGTGGGGTCACAAAGAATCAGACATGACTGAGGGACTGAGCTGAATCAGAGGTGAACTTTGGGGGTTGGGTGAGATAGGTATTATACTGAGCATTTGTTTGTTTTTTTTAAACACACTCTCCCCAGTATTCGATACTTTTTATAATTTTTAAAAACTAAAATAACCATCATTTACTCTTACAGAAGTAGTATATATTCATGGTAGAAATACCTTTCTGCATTTTTGAAATGTAAATACGTGGTGTGTGAGAGCATACTGTATGATTTAAAACCTGTGGTAAAATGTCTGTAACAAACCTTTCCCATCTTAACCGTGTCTCAGTGCCGTAGCTGGCGCATGCGCGCTCTCGTGCGCCCATCTCCACCATCCACCTCCAGGACTCTCCCAACCCCAAAGCAAAACTGCCCCCTTTCGACACTTCACTCCTGCATCTGCCTCCCCAGCCCCTGGCACTGCCGTTCCACTTTGCTCTGTGAGTGTGACTGTGCTGAGCACCTCGTGGAGGTGGAATTCTGTGGTGCTTGCCTTCCTGATGCTGGGAGGGGTTGGGGGCAGGAGGAGAAGGGGACGACCGGGGACGACCGAGGATGAGATGGCTGGATGGCATCCCGGACTCGATGGACGTGAGTCTGAGTGAACTCCGGGAGATGGTGATGGACAGGGAGGCCTGGCGTGCTGCGATTCATGGGTCGCAGAGAGTCGGACACGCCTGAGCGGCTGACCTGAACTGTCTTCCTGTGTCTGCAGGCCTTCCATGTTGCAGCAGCTGTCAGGCTTTCCTTCCTTGCATGCGCAGACACGTCGTTTTCATCCATTCGTCCGTGAGGGAACACTTGGACTGTTTCACCTTTTCTCTGTTATGAATCACGTGGGATGTACAAATACTTGAGTCCTCGTTTCCAGTCTGTCTGTGTATATACCCAGGAGTGGAATTGCCGAGTCGTATGGCAATTCTAGTTTTAATTTTTTGAGGAATCGCTGTACTGTTTTACGTAGTGACGACTGCACCATTTTACTGTATGTTCTGTTTTGTAATACACTTTTTTCAGTTAACACGCTTCAGTTTCCCATGTCAGTAAATTATCTGATGTCTAGTCTGTATGCGTCTGTACTCAGATTTCCTCATTTGTCCCACACATTGTTTCCCCCATTTTCACAAGCACTTTATTAAACAATGTTTTCACTGTTTTATTCCACTTTGTTGTTGAGTCACTAAGTCATGTCTGAGCTTTCTGCAACCACATGGACTATAGCCTACCAGGCTCCTCTGTCCATGGGATTTCCCGGGCAAGAATACTGGTGCAGGTTGCCCTTTCCTTCTCCAGGGCCACAGGTGTTTTTTGGAGCTGCTTTGTCCAAACCAGAATATAATGCAGGACCAAATATTGCATTGGTTATTGCATACCTTATATTCTGTCTACTAAGCTAGTGCAATCTACTTCTTTTAAAATTTTCTTCTTTTGACAGCTTTATTGAAGTGTAATTTTTGTGCCATTTGTAGGGACTGTGTCTGCGTGTGGGCTGTATAAGCTGTATAGTAGTCTGTAGAAGGACCGTTCTGTCCCTGTAGATGCGCCCCTTTACACCACGTGTAATGAGTTCATGCAGCGTGTGGCCTTTTGTGCCCGCCTTATTTCACTTGCTGTGATGTGTTTGCCCTCATCCTTGTAGCACGCGTCATTGCTGGTTCCTTTTATTGGTAGGTAATACCCGCTGTGTGGACGTTTTACAGTTTGTTCATCCCCTCACCACTGGATGGAATTGTCAGAGTTCCCACTCTGACTGTTGTGAATAACGTCGCTATGAATGTTCCTGTCCAAGTATTTGAACATGTTTTCATCTCTCTTGGGTAGACAGGGTCAGCACCTAGGAGTGGAATTGCTGAGTCCTGTGGTAAGTTTATGTTTAAGTTTTAAGAAACTGCCGAACTGTTTTCCAGACCGAGGCCCTCTGCCCTCACTCTGCCCACGACACTTGCTTTGAAAAGAGACCTGCCCCACACGCCGCCTCTTCTGTGTTTATCTGGCTGCTTTATCATGACGTCTTTGAGTTTGTTCCCAGTCCTCCTGAATTTCCTATAAACTTTCTTGAACGTTTTATTTTGTGTTTTGGTATAACCGATTAACAGTGCTGTAACAGTCTCGGGTGGACAGGGGAGGGATCAGTCATGCATGTATGTGGATCCATTCTCCCCCACGCCCCGCTCCTATCCAGGCTGTCACATAGCATTGAAGAGTCCATGCGCTATACAGCAGGTCCTTGTTGGTTATCCATTTAAGATGCAGCAGCGTGTACACGGCCATCCCAAACTCCCTAACTGTTCCTTCCCCTCAGCAACCATAAGTTCATTTTCTAAGTCTGAGTTTCTGTTTTGTAAGTTCATTTGTGTAATTTCTTTTTAGATTCCACATATAAGGGCTGTCACGTGGCATGTCTCCTCCTCTGTCTGACTGACTTCACTCAGTAGGATGCTCCCTGGGTCCATCCATGGCCGCTGTAAACTGCCGTTTCATTCTTTTTGGTGGCTGAGTCACGCCCCTTGTTCTGTATGGCCGTGTTTCCTTTATCCGTTCCCCTGTCGATGGACATTCACGTTGCTCCCCTGTCTTGGCTGCTGTAAACAGTCCTGCAGTGAACACTGGGGTGCTCATATCCTTTTGGATCGTGTCTTTATCCGTCTGTGCATGCCCAAGAGTGGGATTGCAGGGCCAGATGGTAGCTCTGTTTTTAGTTTTTTAAGGAACCTTTGCACTGTTCTCTATAATGGCTGTACCAGTCTACATTCCCACCAACAGGGTAAGAGGGTGCCCTTCTCTTCATACCCTCTCCAGCAGTTATTGTTTGTGGATTTTTCTTATGATAGCCATTCTGACGGATGTGAGACCTCATTGTAGTTTTGACTTGAATTTCTTGAATGATTAGTGATGCTGAACATCTTTTCACGTGCCTGTTGGCCATCTGTATGTCTTTGGAGAAATGTCTGTTAGGTCTTCTTCCCATTTTTTGAGTGGGTTGATTGTTTTGATACTCTGAAGCATCATGAGCTGTTTGTATATGTTTTTTGATCGTGACTAATCCCTTATCTGTCACATCATTTGCGAATATTTCTCCCAATCTGTGAGTTGTGTCTTCGTTTTGTTTATAGTTTCCTTTGCTGTGGCAAAGCTTTTGAGTTTGAGTTGGTCCCACTTGTCTGTTTTTATTTCAATTATTCTGGGAGATGGGTCAGAAAAAGATGTTGCTGTGGTTTCTTGCAGGGAGTGTTCGGCCTATGTTTTCCTCTAAGTGTTTTATAGTATCTGGTCTCATTTAGCTCTTTAATCCTGTTTGACCTTATATGGAGTGAAAGAATTATCTGTTGTCATTTTTTTGCGTGTGGTTGTCCAGTTTTCCCAGCACCATTTGTTGAAGAGACTGTCTTTCCAACGTTATGTGGTCTTACTCCTTTGTCAAGGGCTTATTTCCGGGTGTTCTGTCCTGGTCCATTGACGTATAGTTCTCGTTTTGTGCCACTACCATACTGTTTTGATGACTGTAGCTTTGTAGTATAGTCTGAAGTCCGGGCACCTGATTCCTCCAGCTCCGTTTTTCTTTCTCAAGATTGCTTTGACTGTCTGGGGTCTTTTGTGTCTACATACAGATTTTTGAGATTTTTGTTCTATTTCTGTGAAAAATGCCATTGGAAATTTGATAGGGATTGTATTGAATCTGTAGATTGCCTTGGGGAGTATAGTCATTTTGACAATATCGATTCTTCAGTCCACAAACACGGTATATCTTTCCATCTGTTTATGTCTTTGGAGTACTTTTGTCTCCCTAGGTAGGTTTATTCCTAGGTATTTTATTCTCTGATGTGTAGATCCGCAGTTTTGTTGGATTCAGGTTTAAGTGTTTTTGCCTAGGATGCGTGGCAGTTTCGTTGTATACTTCACTCACATTGGGTAACATCAGCAGACATAATGTTTTTTGTTTTTTTCGTGTGTATACTGGGTTCAACATCATTTGTTGAGTTACCTTGACACCTTTATCAAAACTCAGTCACTGTACACGTGCGATTCTATTTATAGGCTCTTAAAAGGGCCTCCCTCTGCCTCCTTGAACTGCAGTTTCTGCCTCTTCCTCTCAGCAAGACCGCGGGGCTCCGCTTGGGGTCGCCCTCCCTGCTCCGGGCCGAGCTGTGCCTCGCGGCGGGAGGCCGGGCTTGGCGCCTTTGTTTGCCTCCACGGCCCAGTCTGGAGTTGCCTTTTGTCCACGTGTGAAAGCAGTTGTTTGCTACGTTTTGTTCTGTTTCCTGGTGTTTCAGTGGAGGGACAAGTTCCACGCTCCTCCTGGCTGGAAGCATAAATCTCTCTTCTCTTCTTGTACTTCAGTTTGGACAGTTTCCGTTGCTTTGTCTTCAGGTTTTCTGAGATCTTCTTAGGTGGTGCTGTTTTGCGGTCATAGTGTAACTGTCATTTCATATTTTGTAATTTCATTTGGTTCATATATTGTGGAAGTTCACTTGGTTCTTTGTTATATTGTCCATTTCTCCTCATGTTATTTTTGTGTTTCCCTTAAAACCTTCAGCATATTGAACATAACTGGTGATGGCTGTAATTAAAGTCCCTGTCTCCTGAGTCTGTCGCCTGCCATTCCTGTGACTGTTCGCCTGGTTGTGAGTCACGCTTTCCTGCTTTTTGGTATATCCAGTAATTTTTGATTGAATGCCAAACGTTGTGTTTTTGGGCATTTAGATTTTATTCTCCTCCCTCACAGAGTGTTAAAGTTTGTTTTAACTGTAAGTAAGTTTTTTGCTGTCATCTAGCTCGTTTTTGAGCTTTTCTCTCTTTTTCTGAACATTACCGGGGCAGACCTAAAGTCTCTCTATCTGAGAGCGCGTTTGCCCTTAATCCAAAGCACCTCCCGCTCCAGTTGGCCCTTGAGCCTTGAGTGGCGCCTCTTGCTTCGGTGGGATGGAGCCAGGATGCCTCCCTGTGGCTCCTTCAGACCCAGGATGGGACGACCGTGGACGCTCTTCCTTGCGCCTGTCTTGGCGCTGCCCTCGGCACGGTTTACTAGCGTAGGTCGAATTAGTTTTTATTTTATAGGTGAAGGTAACAAGGCCGCCACAGCTGGGTTTGCACTGATAGCTGACACCGCTGGGGCTTGAGCCCAGGTCTCTGACTTAAAAGCAGACCCTTTAACTCCGTGAGGACAGAGCGGGTCTTCAGCATGTGCTTTCTCGGTTAGGAGGCTCACATTTTACTCAGGGAACATTTCTTAAATCAAGAGGATGTATTGTAAGACAGAAATATGTAGGATCATTTTTCTTCTCAAAACGCTGCCACAGAAATAGCTGTGGTGTGTCTAAAGTCACTGTGTCTTCGAGTCAAGGACACACGGGTGTCTCCAGTGCCCACTTAACACACAGAGTGTGTGTTTGTGTACTTGGTTCAAGAATACGGTGATTTAGAAAGTAAAGTATGCTTCTAAAAGCCCTGTGCCTCTGCTTTCTCTCCAGGTATTTTATGCACGGTGTGTGTCGGGAAGGAAGCCAGTGCCTGTTCTCACATGACTTGGCGAACAGCAAGCCATCCACCATCTGCAAATACTACCAGAAGGGCTGCTGCGCCTACGGGGCTCGTTGCAGGTAAGAGCCGCGCCTGCGCCGGCTGCTACACTGAGCTCGCAGGGCCCTGAATCCTTCATCTGAACCTTGGGTCTTGATGAGGGGAGAACTTCAAAAGGAGTGTACAAAAATAGTTCAGAAACCTCAAACTTAGTGCCCTAAAAACAATTTTAATTTTCCAAAGTCACTTTCAGGCCCGTTCTTATGAGTCTGTAACTATAAATTTGCATTCACAGTCTACCCAAGATTTTATGTCTTGCCTTTTCTTAATAACATGTCATAAGCTCTTCCCAGGGCTGCCACTGTTACGTACTAACTAACTTTATAACCTTCCATCATGTTGATGTACCATCATTTAACTCTTCTGCATCAGCTACTTTTAGAGACGTAAGTGGCTCCCAGCTTTTCATGTGAGCCCCATGCAGCAAGCACTCAGGCGCACGTGGTCTTCATCTGAAACCACCGTCTGTAGGTGCCTTTCCCTGTACGTGCAGAGAGCAGCTGCTCTGCCTCCTGGACCGTGGGCGCCCTCTGTCTCTCCCTGTGTTCCCTGGATGCGGGCACTCGGCCCGCCCTGCTCTGCTCCCGCCAGCGGGTGCCCCCAGGAGTCCAGGGAACAGCCAGCATCTCCTGGCGGGTCGGGCTCTGCATGGTCTGGGCAGCATGTCCATCCCATTCAAACTCCACGAGGGCACTCAGTAGAAGTAATAGACAGCAGTGTACCACCCACTCTGAATTGCCAGGCAGTTCTTACCAGTTGTTTGTCTCCCTGTCCACGTGCACAGGTGGAGCAGAAGGGGAGCCGCTGTGGCATGGGGTGGGGGAGGCGTGTGCGTGTGGGGGTCCTGATCCTCTGCGTGTGTCTTGTTCAGGTATGATCACACAAGGCCCTCTGCTGCGGCTGGTGGGGCCATGGGCACTGTGCCCCATGGGGCGCCCTCCCCGGCTTTCCACAGCCCTCGCCCTGCTTCTGAGCTCGGCGCATCGATCGTGAAGACTAACTTACACGAGCCTGGGAAACGGGAAAAGAGGACGCTGGTACTGAGAGACCGGAGTGAGTGGGCACGGCCCTGTCTCCCCTTTGAGCAGCACCCTCGTGTCCTGGGCTTCCCCGTCAGGGGCCCCTCAGCGCCTACCCAGAGCCCCCTGAGAGCAGCCTGCTCTGCTGCAGGGCGCTCGGGCCACACATCTGGGCTCGTGCCTGAGGTGGGGAAGGGACGCCGCTGGCACTGCGTGGGGTGCCGGCCCAGCTCTGAGAGGCCGCAGGCTGCTCATGGCGAAGCTCCGCGTTTTGGTGAAGCGCGCGTTTCACTGTTTCCCATCTCCGGCGGCTCACAGTCTCAGTCCCCACGCTGAGCCAGTTGCACTTTCAGAAACAGCACAGCCCGTCGCGGTCTGGGGAGTGGCCTGTGCCCTGGAACAGGGTCTGCCTGGGTCAGAGACTACGAACGGTAGTTGTTTTGTTGGCTGGTTCTCGCCAGGTGAAGGAGTTTCTACTTCTGGAAATTGTTCAGCATAAGATAGGCAGATCCCCTACTAAGCAAACAACAGGTCCATCCCATAGCTACCCGCTCTGAGGAGGCTAGGAGCGTGTGCCAGGGCGGCGGCTGAAGGGCAGAAATCTGCCCCGGATCTTTAGCCTCCTCGCTGTGAAGTGACAGGTGAAAAGGAAGTCTCTGCAGTTCTGTTGAGATCATTCCGGATTGCATTTGACTTTTTCTTTTCTTTTTTTTTTTTTAAGTATAACTGGTCCACGTGTTGACATTTCCATACTTGCCATTTTTAAAAAACAACTTTCACGTTCTTTTATATAAATATATCACCGTCTGCTTTGCTGTTTCCCTATGTTGCCAATTATGACTTTTTGGTTTTTATTACAATTCTAAGTAATATCACTTTGAACAATTCCCCTCCAGCCTTTGTTTTGTTCCATACATTCCCAGGGGTGAAACTCCCAAAGTCAGGGTTAATCTGTCAGGTTTTGACTGATGGCTTCCCAGAAAGGTCGGGCCAGTGTTCACGAGTGTGTGCTCTGTGCATTTTCTCTTCAGATCTCTCCGGCATGGCTGAAGACAGGACCTGCCCCGGCGTGGGGAGTAGTCCCGGGGGCTGCAGCGCCGCGCAGAGCAGCCCCGAGCTGAGGCCGCACTCCTACCTGGACGCCATCCGGAGCGGCCTGGACGACCTGGAGGCCAGCAGCTCCTATGGCGGCGGGCAGCAGCTGTGCCCCTACGCGGCTGCCGGGGAGTGCCGCTTTGGGGACGCGTGTGCCTACCTGCACGGGGAGATGTGCGAGATCTGTAGGTTACGCGTCCTGCACCCCTTCGACCCCGAGCAGAGGAAAGCCCACGAGAAGGTACAGCACCTAGCTTTACGTGAATGCGTCTGAAGGAGCGGGGAGTGGTGCACTAGGTGACGAAACCCTTGGTAGCCCTGTCCACGTCTTTCTGCCAGTAACACCTGCTTCCTGGGCCTGGCCAGCCAGGCCGAGCCCCAGTGAGAGTGAGGCGCCCGCTGCAGGAGGGACTGGCAGGGCTGGAGGCTCCAGCATCTTCTGGCGGCCTCTGCTCAGCACAGGCTATGGAGGGGGGCTGCGTCCTCCGCATCTCCAGCGGGTGAGGGGGGAGCTGCACCCTATGCCGTCTCCAGTGGGTGTGGCAGTGAGCGCCGATTAGAGCTGCCCTCGCCCAGGAATGCAGCACCCCGTGTGCCTGTGGGTCCGGCTCGTGTGCGTCCACTGTGCCAGGGCCTAGGTCTGCGCATCCTTCACGTTGACTCTGGTGCCCGGTGCCGCACCAGGAAGTGTTCACCTGCTTCCTGAGTGGGGGGCATGTCCTGGGAGGAAGTGATGCTGCCGACCTCCGACCCTGGCCTGTCAGCCAGATGTTTAGGTTAAGAATTGTTCACCATGTCTGGTATTGGTGTGGGGAAGGGCACTGCCCAAGGGGCCAGGACACCAGGGTCCCAGTCCTGGCAACCTCTGTGACCCCACATCAGCCCTGTAACTTCCTCAGGCCTCTGATCTCGGGTTTAAATTGGAGGCGACCCAGGAGCGGTGCTGGAGGGCAGAGGGCCGAGCCGGTGGCAGCCTGAGCACGCGCTGTGTCCCGGACGCAGGCCCTGCCTCGGCAGCCTGGGCCGCGTGGGCACCAGCTGCTCCCAGGCCTCAGGCTTCCCTCCCCGCCCACCCCACCCCCATTCATCAGGTGTGCATGTCAGCGTTCGAACACGAGATGGAGAAGGCCTTCGCCCTCCAGGCGAGCCAGGACAAGGTCTGCAGCATCTGCATGGAGGTGGTCCTGGAGAAGGCGCCGGCCTCAGAGCGGAGGTTCGGGATCCTCTCCAGCTGCAGCCACACGTACTGCCTGTCCTGCATCCGGCAGTGGCGGTGTGCCAAGCAGTTTGAGAACCCCATCATCAAGTAAGTGCAGCTGGGGTCTGAGCTGTAGACGCTGGGAGGAGGTTCGACCCAGGACCTTCTGTCCGCTCTGAAGCCTTCCTCATCTTCCGGCCTGCAGGGCCTTGAGCAAGTTGCAGACCCCCCCGAGCCCAGATGCCTTGTTCTTTTAAATGTGGCTGTCAGTTCCTGCAGGCATCTGCGGTGTTGGGGGGACCTCAGCAGGCACCCCGTGCTAGAAGGCCCACTGGGCTCTGGTGCTCACATAACTGGTGGTCTGCCCTTAGGACAGCTGCCTAGTTTTATTTTCATCTGTCAAATAGGGGTCACTTGAAGCCTGAACGAAGTAGGGCACGTAGCACATTTCACGTGGCATCTGATACTGGCTGTCCTCAGTGAGCCGGCACAGGGCTTGGCCCCAGCTCTGCTGAGCATGAACTCACACATAGGCACACAGGAGTCTTCAGCTCCTCAGTGGAAGGGAGCAGAGCTCGCCCACAGGGAGAAGCTGCCACACATTGTGCAGCGTGAGAAACGTCACACTCGTTAGGTCATCTTTCTCTCAGTGACCCCGTGATCGTCACCCTCACTTTGTGTAGGGAAACTCAGGCATGGTGAGGTCAGGTGACTGGCCTAAAGTCACACATTTGTGTGGTGAGATAACAGCTTTATTGAGATAAAATGTACAGTTCAGAGGACTTTTATTATATTCAGAGTAGTGCAGCTGTCATATAGTCTAATTTTAGAACATTTTCATCATCTTAAAAAGGAAACACTTCACCTTGAGCCACTGCCTGTTCCCTCCTTCCAGCCCCTGGCGACTGCCTTGCTGTCGTTCAGACGCTCAGGCGCATCCGACTCTTTGCGACCCCACAGGCTGCAACACGCCAGGCCTCCCTGGCCTTCACCATCTCGCAGAACTTGGTCGGATTCATGTCCTTTGAGTCGGTGATGCCATCCAACCATCTCATCTTTTATCGTCCCCTTCTCCTGCCTTCAGTCTTTCCCAGCATCAGGGTCTTTTCCAGTGAGTCCATTCGTTGGGTGGTCAAAGTATTGGAGCATCAGCTTCAGCATCAGTCCTTCCAATGAATAGTCAAGGTTGATTTCAGTCAGTAAATCGGTGTTCCTCCAACGTTGCCTGTTCTGGCCGCACGAAGCGGAACCCTGCCGTAGCAGGCCTTTCTGTCGGCTCCTTAGCTCGGCGTGTTGTCAGAGCTCACCTTCGTATGGCCTGAGCCACCACACTGCTCCCTTGCAGGGACCGAGCGACATTCCGTCCTGTGCCGAGGCTGCGTGGTGTTCATGTGTTCACCAGTTGATGAGCTTCCGGGTGGCTTTTATCTGTTGGCTGTCACAGTGGCTATTTGGCTATTTACATCTTTTGGCTGTTTGTGCTTGTGAATATTTGTGTATTTGTTTGCCTGCCTGTTTTCAATACTGCTGGGTATACACTTAGGAGCGTACTTGCTGAGCATATGGAAACTCTGTGTCTAACATTTTGAGAGCCTGCCAGACTGCTATCCAGAGTGGCTGAACCAGGGACATCCCTGGTGGTCCAGTGGTGAACAAGCCACCTTGCGACGCAAGGGACGTGGGTTCCGTCCCTCGTCAGGGAGCTGAGACCCCACACGCCTCGGAGCAGCCGAGCCGGCACCCCGCGGCTCCGATGCTGCTGGAGTCCGTGCGCCGCAGCTGAGACCAGCACAGCCAGATAAAGAAGCCCCGAAGCTCTTAGTCTATTTTAAAAAAAATGGGTGAACCATTCTACACCCCCAGGGGCTTCCCTGATAGCTCCGTGGGTAAAGAATCACCTGCAGTGTGGGAGACCCCCGTTCAATCCCTGGGTCGAGAAGATCCGCTAGAGAAGGGATAGGCTACCCACCCCAGTGTTCTTGGGCTTGCCTGTGGCTCGGCTGGTAAAGAATCTGCCTGCAATCCGGGAGACCTGGGTTCGATCCCTGGGTTGGGATGATGCCCTGGAGAAGGGAAAGGCTACCCAGTCACAAAGAGTCAGACACAACTGAGCGACTTTCACTTTGACTTTTCACTTTCAGCAACGTAGGAGGATTCCAGTTTCTCCACATTCTTGCCAACACTTATTTCGCAATTGTCCTGATTTCTGATGTTAGCCATCCTAGCAAGTGTGAAGTGATACCTTAGTATGGTTTTAATTTGCATTTCCCTGATAACTAATCGTATTAAACATCGTTTTCTGTGCTTGTTAGCCATTGTGGAGAAATGCCTACTCAAATCCTTTCCCCATTTTAAAATTAGGTTGTCTCTTTACTGTTGAAGATGTTTTAACTGTAGATTAGGCTTAGAGGATTGTTTGTACCTTTTAGAATTCAGGCGTGAGAGGCACTGGGCTGGTCACACACTTGAGCACGAGGTTTAGTGGGGAGTGGGCATGGGGTTTGTGGCTGAGTCTCTCCCTCCCTAACCTGCTTCTTGTTGCAGGTCTTGTCCAGAATGCCGCGTGATATCAGAGTTTGTAATTCCAAGTGTGTACTGGGTAGAAGATCAGAACAAAAAGAACGAGCTGATTGAAGCTTTCAAACAGGGAATGGGGTAAGTGCCGTGAGCTCGAGCACGGTCCGGTGCCGGCCTGGCCCGTTCCATCGCGAGGCATGCGGGGCCTCGCCCGTGGGGGCCTGAGGCCACTTGGCGTCTGCTCTCTCTCGGGTGGCGGGCTGGGCTCTGGAGGTGTGGAGATGAGCGCGGCCAGGGTGAAGTGGGCTTGCCTTTTGGTTCCTAAGCTGGGCGTTATGCCCCTGAAACCCTGCTTGTAATGCTGAGGTAGGCCTGTCCTGCCTGATCGTTCATTCAGCAAATGGTAGGGAGGATCTGTATGACAGACTTTTGCTAGTTGCTGGGGATACAGCTTTAAACAAATGACAGACATCCCGGCCGGCACACCGTTCACATTCCACTGAATGAAGTAAACAAATGAGATAAACAGGATATTAGACGGTAGGACTAAGGAGAGAAATAAGCCTGGGAATGGGGACAGGAAGTGAGGGGTTGCGGTGTCCGTGGTGGGGCCTGGAGAGCCTCAGCAGAGGAAGCAGAGACCTGGAGGAGGGGAGGCAGCGGCCGTGTCCACGTGGTCCAGGGGGCCACCCGAGGGAGGGGCTGGTCCCTGCGGAGGAAGGCTGCGGGCGGAGCGCGTCCGGTGCTGGGACCAGCAGGGCGGAGCTGGGTGGGAAGGGCGGGCGGGCCGCATCGTGCGGGGCTGGGGGCACTGGCGAGACCCCGCTTTCATTCTGGCTGAGGCGGGCAGCCGCCATAGGGTTTTGACCAGAGGACTGACGTGACCCGTGACTGAACCACTGCGAATGTCCTGAAAGAGGAGACAGGGGAAGAGGGGAGACCAGTCGCCTGTTACAAGCCAGGCGGGATACGGCAGGTGGGGGCCGGGCCGGGAGGCGTGGAGGCTTCTGGAACAGGTCTGGATTCTCCGTCTGTGCGGGAGGATCGGGGTGAATTTGCTGGGGCCTTGAACATGGTGAGGGCTGAGAATCCGGATTTCACTCTCACCCCAGAGTCGCCACTCTCCGTTTGCTTGGCTGCGCGTCTGTCTGTCTTTGTTAGCCAGTTTCTTCTTTATCAGTTTTCATCAGATCTCTTGAGAATTTAGCACGGGGAAGCAAGGAGGCAGCACGGCGCCGCTGGGTGGCCGGCCACCGACAGGCGTGAGAAGGGCTCCAGACGGTAGGTCCTGCCCGCGCCCGGGCGCTGTGTGTGGGCTGGCCTGGAGAGCTGGCTGTGCTTCCTGCGGCCTGGGTTGCGAGGATGGGATCTGAACAGTGTCGCGGGGGCATAGTGGCCCTTAGCACAACTCTGGGCTTTATTTCCCGTGGCTGCTGGAGCACGACCCCGACGGGGTGGCTAGAAACAACGGACGCTGGCACCTCCACGGTTTGCAGACTGGGAGCCCCAAACCAGGTGCGGGCAGGCATGGCGCCCTGGGGCTGCAGGCCCCTCCCGGCTTCGGGGGGCAGCACCCCTCCACCTCCGCCTCTCTCTCTTCTGGCTCCTGTGAGGCTCTCCTGTGAGACCCTCCCATTAACCCAGGACGAGCCCCTCGAGGTCTCTCGCTGCGTCAGCAGACGTAGTTTCTCCAAAGGAGGTCCCGGTCCCCAGAACCAGGGGCTCGGACGTGCCCACGATGCATCTCACTGTACGTGGTTTCTCAGCCTGTTTCGGATGCTGTAACAAAACAGCACAGACCGGGGGGCTTAGAAACAACAGGTGTGTTTGCTGTTGCAGTTCTGGAGGCCGGGGTCCGAGATCAGCGTGCTGGCACGGTCAGGGTCCAGTGAGGGCCCGCGCCCCCTCACCGCGTCTTCACGTGCTGGGAGGGTGAGGGAGCTCACGGCCCCCCAGCAGTGCTGCTCCCCTGAGGGCCCACCTCCTGACTCCATCACCTGTCTGCTGACCCCATCCCGCTGGGCGTGTGGGTTGCAGGGAACTCACACCCTCACACCGTGACCCGTGATAGCTGAAACGCACACACACCAAAGCCACCTGTTGAAGCGCTGACCTCCTCTGCTGAAGGGCACCGCTACTGTTCACAGCTGAGAGCTACTTTGAGCATTTTTTTTAGAATTCCATTTTAACTGACATCTTTTAGCTTTGTTTTCCTTAACTGTTTTTTTTTCCCTTGGGACTACAATGTGTTCCTAAGTTTTCAGGCAGTTAATACTCCTGCTGCCATACATGAAGTGCAGTTACCTCCCTCTTAGCGTCTTTGTGGTGCAGACGTAATACATATGCATTACGTTTACATACAGAAGGCCACGCAAGGTGGTGGCACAGTCTTAAAACTTGGCTGAGGTACACGCGGCAGCCACAGTTTGTTGTTCACTGAGCTGTCTCCAGCTCTTTGCGACACCACGTTCTACAGCGTGCCAGGCAGGCTTCCGGCTGTCACCGTCTGAAGCGTGCTCAAGTTCACGTCCACTGAGGCGGTGATGCCATCCAACCACCTCATCTTCTGTCGTCCCCTTCTCCTGCCCTCAGTCTTTCCCAGCATCAGGGTCTTTTCCAGTGGGTCAGTTCTTGACATCAGGTGGCCTCATTGGAGGTTCAGCTTCACCATCAGTCCTTCCCGTGAATGTGGAAACGGTGATCTCCTTTAGGATTGACTAGTAGGATCTCTTTGCTGTCCCAGGGACCCTCCAGCACAATCAGAAAGCATCAGTTCTTTGGCGCTCGGCCTTCTTTATGGTCCAGCTCCCACATCCATCCGTGCCTATGGGAAAAATCACAGCTTTGAGTATACAGACCTTTGTTGGCAAAGTGATGTCTCTGCCTTTTAATAGGCTGTCTAGGTTTGTTATAGTTTTTCTGTCAAGGAGCAAAGTGTCTTTTAATTTCTTGATTACAGTCACAATCTGGAGTGATTTTTGGAGAGAGGAAAGTAAAGTGTCACCATTTCCATTTTTTGCCCATCTGTTTGCCCCGAGGTAATGGGACGGGAAGCCATGATCTTATTTTTTTGATGTTGAGCTTTAAGCCGGTTTTTCACTCTCCTCTTTCACTTTCATCAAAAGACTCTAGTTCCTCTTCACTTTCTGCCATTAGGGTGGTATCATCTGCATAATATCAAATTATTGATATTTCTGCCGACAGCCTGGGTTCCAGCTTGTGATCTAGGTTGGTCATAACTTTTCTTCCAAGGAGTAAGCGTCTTTTAATTTCATACTGAAAGGCATAAGATCCAACCTGATCTTTTGACAGACTGAATGCTGCTTTTCAACACTTAAGTCCAAAGAATGATTTTTCAAAGATAAAATTTAAAAACTGATAATTCTTGGGACTACCCTGGTGGTTCAGTGGTTAAGACTTCATCTTCCAGTGTAGGGGTTGAAGGTTCAGTCTCCTGGTTGGGGAGCTAAGACCCCACATGACTCAGGGCCAAAAAACCAAAACATGCAACAGAAGTGATATTGTAACAAATTCGGTAAAGACTTTAAAAATAGTCACATCAAAAAATATTTTTTAAAAAACTGATAATTCTTACAGACTCACTACCACGCATCATTGTTGCCGTCACTTATAAATTACGAAGAGTGATTTTCATGAGAGCGATGCCTTCATGGGTTGGCATCACCTGAGAACCACACGTTACAAAACCTTTAGGAAACACAGCCAAGCATTTCCTAACATCAAAAAATATTTTTTAAAAAACTGATAATTCTTACAGACTCACTACCATGCATCATTGTTGCCGTCACTTATAAATTACGAAGAGTGATTTTCATGAGAGCGATGCCTTCATGGGTTGGCATCACCTGAGAACCACACGTTACAAAACCTTTAGGAAACACAGCCAAGCATTTCCTATTTAGAGAGAAAAGTGCATTAGGAAGATTGGTGAACTCATAGCCAGAGTAAGTTTTTGGATGCCAAGAGTCTAATTTGATAGAAATTCCTAGAACTCAGAATGCCAAGATTAGAGACACTGGCTGTGAGAGAGGACAAGGGGATTGAAAAACACTGGGAGTTTGCCGTAAACACAAGCACAGGCTGGGTCTTGGGCCAGCGAAGGTGATTTGATTATAGCTGCCATGTGGTCTTCTGCCAAAGAAGGACCGAGTTGCGGTGGGGCGGCGGGTGTGCAGCACGTGTGAGATCAGGAAATGCAGAGTCATGATGGAAGCTGGGGACAGTATCCGAGTGCTCAGTGTAGGGGAACACAGAGGCCGGTGTAAAGGGGGATTCTAGCCTCCAAAGAACTGACGTCAGCTGAGGACCGGGCACAGGGAGGCCAGCCCCAGGCGAGCTCCTGGAAACCCCTCCACCTGCCAACGGTGAACCCAAGCCCAGGCACAGCCTCCCAGCACCTTATTCAGCTTCCCAAGGACACCGGCACTGGGCGAGAGGGTGACCAGCACCTGGACGTCTAGGAAAGAGGCTCCCTCTTTGCTTTACAAATTAATCAACTCCTACTTGAGTTGGTCCACTGGTCTCTTGTGCATTTCATTGCCAAGAGTCCCTTTCCTTGGGTTCAATCACCTCTCAGTTGAATTTGGTTTTGAGCTTATGAGGGGCCAGGAATAAAAATCTGACCTGAGGTAAATTTCCCAAGCCAGCCTGCCAGCTTCATTTTTCTTCTAGAACTTAGAAGACATGCACTGTCAATCTGGGGATAGAATAAACTGATGATGGAGAAATGCTCCCAGCCCCAGAGATGAAGACTCTAATATTCAGTCCTGGGCAGTTTGGGATGGGATGTGGGTGATTAGAAATCTCAGCCCACAGGGTTTTAGATGCCCAAACAGCCAAATGAGGTTGGGAATTCCTTAGTTCTAAAGTGAACTGTTACCAGTTCCCACCTGGATGACTTCAAGCCACCCCACCTTCACAATCCTAGCATGGCAGTCTCAGGTCATAGTGCCCTGAAAGATGTCCTGGTTCACCCAAGAGGACAGCCATGGGCTACTCCAAGCTGGATGGAAGACAGAGACTGCAACTTATCTTTTTCTTTTTTGACCCTATGTCCTGGAACTGGGCACAGGTGACAGATAAGCTGCCAGGTAACTCCCTGTCACAAGCATGCTAGCATGCAGGTGAAGGTGAGTTATTGACTAAGGATGTATCTCCTGATAGAATATACATCTCCACTCAAAACCCCATTTATTTGAGTAAAACATCGGTCAGCATGGCTTCTCTGTGGCATTTATTTGCTTTCATCCAAGCATGAGGGATCACAGCCAAGCATTTGTTGTAATTGTGGTACTTAAATGATGCTCTTCATCATCAATGTGCCAAGTGCCATACAAGTTTTGAGGTGACTTTACTCACCACCAACGGTCCAACTACAAGTCCAGGATATAGTACTTTAGGATAAACTTGATCAAAATGGTTGCTTTGAGACTCTTTCTTATAATAAAGCTTCAAGTCAAGGAGAGATTTAAATGGAATTTTCCAACATGAAAAAGAAAAGGAAAAAAACAGCAGCAATGCCAGGTAAGCAGTATCTTCTGATGCAAGTTGAATTTTTTATGAGACCTTGTTGGTACATGTGCCCTACAGCAGGGATCAGCAAACTACAGACCAGGGCCCAATCTAGCCCCCTGCCTGGTATATAAATGTAAATATTCTTGTTTTGTAAATACAGTTTTATTGAAAGCCATCACATCTATTTGCTTTTGTGTTGTCTGGGGCTGTTTCGAGGCTAACATGGCAGAGTTGAGTAGTTATTAATACAAAAGAGCCCGAACAGCCTATAATCTGGCAGAAAAAAATAAAAGTTTTCCAATCTTTACCCTGTATCTCTCTCCTTGGACAGTCCCATAGGTCACCATTCACACCAAGCACGCTCTCTCTGTTGGGGGTGTCCTCTGGCTGCAGAGGTGCACAGGACCTCACGTGCAATAGGCAGAAAAGCCAGAGAATCAGTGCCCCAGAGCCATGCTCACCTGGAGGAGGGGGGGGAGCTGGTCCACAGACACTCCAGCTTCCTCACCTCCTGTAGGGATGACTGATGATGCTCTACCTGGCCTCTTCCCTGCAAGTGGAGCACAAAGCAACAGCCTGAAGTTAGTGCAGCCTGAAACACCACTGGTGATAGTAACAGACAGAACTGAGTATAAGGCACTATTTGTTGTTGTTTAGTTGCTAAGTCATGTCTGACTCTGCGATCTCATGCACTGTAGCCCACCAGGCTTCTCAGTCCATGGGATTTCTCAAGCAAGAATACTGGAGTGGGTAGCCTTTTCCTTCTCCAAAAGCACTATAAACAGAGTATGCTGCTGCTGCTGCTACTGCTAAGTCGCGTCAGTTGTGTCCAAATCTGTGTGACCCCATAGACGGAAGCCCACCAGGCTCCTCTGTCCCTGGGATTCTGCAGGCAAGAACACTGGAGTGGGTTGCCGTTTCCTTCTCCAATGCATGAAAGTGAAAAGTGAAAGTGAAGTCGCTCAGTCGTGTCCGACTCTTAGCGCCCCCATGGACTGTAGCTTACCAGGCTCCCCCATCCATGGGATTTCCCAGGCAAGAGTACTGGAGTGGGGTGCCATTGCCTTCTCCGATAAACAGAGTATAGAGAAGCATTATCTTCTTAATTAGAAAAGCAGAAAAGACCACTAAAGCACCACAAGGACCAAGCACCTGCATCGAACAAGCAGGCTTGCTGGATGTGGGGGACAGACATCGCCACCCCTGGCAGGGGGTGCCACCCAGAGGTGGAGCATGATCACCCCTGGCAGTACACCCTGGAAGACCCAGGTCTCTGAGGAGACTGTAGTGAGGCCTCTTCTGCAGATGTTGGAAAGACTGGGAACTGGCTTCAGCTGTTGCTCAGGGAAGGAAGTGCCATGACCAGGATGAAGCAGCAAACGAGGGCCACAGTCTCTCTCTTCCCGCCTTCCCTCTCCCCTACCAGGGGGATGATGGCGTGTCAGGGACAAGACCACAGCTTCACAGCCCTGGCACCCACCGGAGCATAGGCAGGCTGGCTTGGAGCTAAGAGCTTGGGCTTTCTAATAGCATGCCTAGGCCCTGTGATCACCACTCTATAAACCACCGGCACCTGAGATCTTATTTAGGGTCTGCTCTGGGGGCAATCCCACCTAACTGAAACCTCCATGAATCCCCACCTTGATACCAAACCTCCTTCACTGGAGGTTTTCTTGGGGATCTCTGGGGTTGCAAGAACAGAAACCAACTCTGACTCATAAAGACACGGAAGCTGCATATCCAAAACAGGCAGTGTAGCACTCAGAACTGAAGGGAAGCCTAAAGAGCCAGCCTGAACCAGCCTGGAAAGGGACAGAGGCTGTAGCGAGCCCCGCGACCGGGAGGCATAGTGGGGACCATGGGGACCACATCAGGACTCCCCGATCACAGGGTGGCTCCTTCATGCTCATCTTGGCTCCGCTGGACTTGGATCTCCTATTCCAATAGTGGGTCTGGTTTGGGACACTTGCCCACCCACAGTGAGAGGAAGGTGGGGTGTCTCGTGGGTCTGATCAGGGCTGTAACTTGTGTGAAGGAGCAGCTCCTCAGGACGAGATCAAGGCTGCCCCCACCCAGCAGTGGAGGGTGGGGTGAGGGGGTGTTTGCTGGGCAGACGCCAACCAACCATCTCAGATTGTTCCTCCCAGAAGCTGACTCTGACACAGGAGTCCAGGTCAAGTCATTTATTTAGAAGGAATCATCTTTATGTAGGGAAGCAGGCAGTGGGACAGAAGAGGAGGGGGTCCCATTTGGGCCACAGGGATGAGTGGGTCTCTCCACCCACATCTGCAGCTGACACCCACTGGAGACCATGTACAACAAGCCTCCGGGTGGTCCCAACAGAGGGGCAAGAGGGCTGGGGGGTGTCCACGCACCTGGGCATCACCATTCTAGATGAGAGCCACTCCCGGAGCCCCAGTACTGCCAGCCTGCCCAGTGTGTGGACGGAGCTCACTCCTGGGGCTGCAAGAACCCCTGGCAGAGTCACACTTGCCTGCTCTGCTGCTTGTGCCTGAACCAGACACGTGGGGGCCCGAACCAGACCGGCGAGGGCTGCAGGACCAACCTGCGGGCCAGCTCCTAACTGCAGCTGAAACAACAGCAGTTACTGGTCACCGTGACTCAAACGCTTGGAAAATGGTAGGTCCTGGGAACTGGGAGGCAGTTTCTTTATGGAGGAGGTGGCTCTGGACAGTCTCGGTCCTGGGCTTGAGGCTGAGTCAAAGTGGAGACCAGCCTCCTCCTGCTCCCTGATACAGCAGTCTGGACCAATCACTCGGACCACTGGCACTTTGGGGTTTCAGTGTCTGGCAAAGCTACAGCGTTCTCCTGTCGTCCATGTTGTTGGGGAACCTGCTTTGGGCCCCTGTGTTTATCTTTTTTATACAAACTTAAGTGCTTGTTTTCAGAGACCTTAGGAGAGGAAAGCCCAGGAAATGAACCCATTCTGCAGCTCTCCCGGGGAAAACAGAAGCAGGTAGGAAAAGTGCAGAGCAGCAGCCAGGAAAATGACCGAGTAGGGCGCTGGGGCAGGGGGAACGGGCAGGGAGGGAGGGGGAGCGGGGCGTCGGGGGTCAGAGAGCCCGCCCAGACCCCAAGGCGCTCACCGCAGGCTTCCCTGCACTTCACCCTGGCTTCAAGCAAGGGGGCTCCGTGAGACGCTGCTCATCTGGCCCCTTGGGGCCCCTGGACCTACCACCTTCCTCCCCTCCTCCGGTTTTCTCCCACACTCCCCCCTTTATTTGTCTTCCTTGAACAGCCTAGTCCGTTCCTGCCCCAGAAAAGGCACGGAAGTAATAAACCCACTGGGCTCATATTTCTCGGTTCTTTCACCTGCCCTGGAGTCTAAAGGTGCCCAGGGATGAAAGGTGCTTGGAGTCTGGGTGGTGCATGGCTGAGACTGCGAAACCACCTACCACAGCTGTGGGTTGGGCTTTGCTAGCCGGCACCGCCCTGGAATGGGCGGAGCCGGGTCCTTCTGGGGGCGGGGCTTGAGTTGAGGGCCCCGTTTCCCGGGTGACGGCCGCGCGGAAGAGGCGGGGCTAGGCCTCCGGGCTCCCGGGGCCGCGACCAGAACCGTGGCCTCCGACAGTCGATCAGTAGTAGAGCAGAAGAGAGCGGCAGAGGCCAGCGGCTCTGGACCGAGCAACTCTAGTCGTGGGGACGGGCGACCGAACGGAATGAGGCTTGGGAGAGGCCAGTCCGAAGGACAGGCTGGAGGCGTGGCCTGTGAGACCCGGAAGCTGGCGAGGAGTGAGTGGGTGTGCCCGGCCCTGGGCGACTAGCAGTATACCAGTAACCCAGCGCTCCGAGCTGTGGTCCCGCAGGTCCAAGTATGCGACCGCGCGTCTGGGGGACAGCGGCGTTGGCGGGCCATGCCTGGGGACTCCCAGTCGCTGTGGGAACTGGTGGAAGAGCACGTTTAGCTCCCGAAGCGGCCCGAAGTGAAGAGGATTCTAGGGGAGACGACAGTGGATCTGAGCCTGGAGCTACGGGCAGAGGTGGGGCGTAGGAAGACCTGTCCCACGACTCGGATGCTTTTCTCACCTACGGGTCCCTAGCCCTGCCCAGTAACTCTCGAGCTCTTGTCGGATCTCACTGTTCGCCCAGCTCTCTCCAATTTAACTGCCTGGCCCCTCATTCCCCCAGCTTCCTTGCCTCCTTTCACTTCTCTCCGCAGTCACCGAGGTGCCCCAGCTCTCCTTGCAGGTAGTGATGTTACGATCATTGCTCCAAGAGGCTCGATCTATCCAAGCCTCTGGATCGCGCCCCACCTCTGACCTCTCCTCCCTTCTGGCACCACCGCCCCTCTTAAGAGATCTTGTGTGCCAGGAACTGCGGCAGCTGCTCCAAGGTCTTTGCCGGAAGGCCATCAATGAGGGCAGGTTGGAGCTCCAGACCTGGGTCTGGGCCCTGTCTCCAGAACTCAGATGGGCTAGCCTGGCAGCTGACAAGGGGCCAGGGTCGCCTTTCCTGTGGTTCCCTGGAAGAAGCCCCTGAATTGCCTTTATGCATCTTCTGCAGGGACCAGACCCAAGCTTGGGTCCTGTATAGCCCCAGGGTCCTGCGCTTTGCCTTGGAGCCCAGGTGTGATTTGCCAGAACAGGAGATGTTCCAGATGAGAGCTGGTGAACCCAGGTATAGTAGTAGGAGAGGCGGGATCTGTCCTTGCTGGGCAAAGGACCCCAGCCAGCTGGTAGGTCCCACCTGCGGGCATGGAGGAGTTCATGGTCTGGGAATGACACTTCTACAGCCACCTGTGGTAGAAGTCAGCCCCTGAGGGCTGCAGAGGCCCAGGAAACACGTGTCAATCCTGGGAGCTTGGTTCGAGCTGGGTTTTAGAATACAAGGAACAGATTTCCAGACAGATACAAAGAGAAGCGCTTTGCAGGAAGAGGGAAAAGTACACGCAGATATGAGTGGAAGAAAGGACTTCATCCAGGGGCCAGGTGTCCCTCAGGCTGAGATAGCCAGGCTGTGAGGACTGGGTTAGAGAGGGCTAGGGACTGAATGAGATAAATCACCAGCAGCGTGTTCATAAGTGAATGGTAGCAACTTATGTCTCAGACATCCTTATGAAGGGGGTGATGTCCCCATTTTGCAGATGAGGCTACTAAAACTCAAAAAGGATGACTGACTTTCCCAGACTCACACAAAGGAAAAGGTGGCAGAACCCATGCACAATCCCAGGCTCCAGATCTCCTCCTTTTAGTACCATGTTGTGTTGCCTTTGTGAGAAAGCACACAATTGTCCAGGAGAAATGGCGTTTGTGTCCTGAAGGCCTGGGGTGAAGCAGCATGGGACGGTGAGGCTCACTTCATCTGCCAGCAGCTGTCACTGGGACCTCAGCATCGTCAAGGACCAGCTGAATGTGGCCCACACTGACCAGGCTGCTGGACTCCTGCGGTGAGGCCCCCAAGTGTGTGCAGTGAGGGTGGAGACAGGGAGGGTGGGACTGTGGATGGACCCTGATGTACTGGGACTACTGGGAGGAGAAGAGAGGGAACATACCTGGCTGGGAGACCCAGGAGAGTAGGGCTGAGAGGTGGAAAGGGCAGGATGCTGATGAGGTTGCTGCCAGGAATCAGTCAAGTACAGATGCCTACACGGGCCTTGGCCTGAGGACTTTTATCCTGGGAGATAGGGAAGAGATGGCACACAAAAGAGTTTTTAAAGCAGGGGCAGGGCTGTGATCCAGGAGAGAATGGAGGCAGGAGGACCTGCAAGTCTAGTCCTATCGTGTAGAAGAGAGAATGCTGCTCCTCAGGGTGGGCCCTGGGAGGCGGGCAAGGAGAGAGGACACACCCTGCCCAGGAAGAGGCTGGCAGGGCTGCAAGGCTGTGCTGGAACAGCATGAGGGCAGCAGAGGGAGAGGTGAACTGAGATAGGAGGGCCTAGAGGAGGCTCCTGGGGAGGCCAGGGGTGGGGACCACATGCAGGGCTCTGCTGAGACCCGGGTCTGCAGCGCTGCTTCTGGTGCAGCACTGTCCATGTCCCAGGGCCCTCCTAGAGGAAGAGTGCCATGCGCTAGAGAGGGACATTCCCATCCTGCAGGTAAGCTGCAATCCTGGGCCACCCTGCCCCCAGCCCTTCTGCTGAGCGTAGACGCCCCAGTGTCTCACCCAGGGTGTGAGATTCACACACATGTGTCTCTGTGTGCCTCTGCCTGCAGAGGTTGTGTGAACCCTGGGTCTGTTTTTCCTGTGTGTACACTTACGTGTGTGATCCTTAAGTACGTGAACCCATATTCCAGTTGAGTCCCTAAGTCCTAGGTCAGCACTTTTAGATCAACTGTCGGGTCTGCCTAGGTCTTTTGCCTCCTTCTCTTCCCCAAGTCTGGGTTCAGGCCTGCCACTCTCTTGCCAAGCTCAGCTTTTCAGGGAGTGGCTGGTGTTCCTCTCAGGAGTCCCCCCAGGTGGTTGGGATGAAGAGACTGCACAGGCTGGTTCCTGCGCCCCACCATGGGGATTCTGACCTGGGCACCCTGCCCAGTCCTGCCCTGTCCCTGCTGTAAAGCCAGGTACTGAGCCAGCTCTCCCTGCAGCGCTGCCTGGAAGATGAGTATTCGGGGGCCCCTCAGCCCTCTGAGGCAAACCTAGAGCCCACCCTGGCAGGTGAGGACCCGAGCAGGCCCCAGAGCACCCAGCGCTCCACTCCCACTTCTCCCCACCCCATCCCACCTTGCTCTTGTAACGCAGCCTGGAAGACTGGGTGCTGTGTCTCAGGCAGAACCTCTCCTCCAGAGCTAAAGGAACAGAAGGCAGCCATGCAACAGGAGCTTCAGGCACCCCTGAGGCCTTCCTATTTCTCCCCCAGGCACAGGTAACCCAGAGCAGACAGACAGCTGGATGGGGCAGGCTGAGAGGCAGGCCACAGTCCCCTCACAGCTACTCCCTCCCATTCAGGCCACAGCTCTTGGAGTCCTCCAGCCAGGGCACCAGACTCCTGCCTTGCCTCCATGGGGCCGCTGGAGTTTGGGCCAGGCTTCTCCAGTGCTGCCTGCCTGCTCCCCCTCTGGAGCGCTGCCCCAAACCTCGCAGCCTGGCTACAACCTGCCACTGGGGATGCAAGAGTCAGTGCCTCCTCGGGAAAAGGCCAGCTTCTACGCTGATGTCCAGTGCAGCGCCCCAGGCCCCAACCTGAAGGGTTGCTCAGGAAGGAGGCTTCAGCTTCCGTTGGAACTCGTCCTGTCTGCTACTGCTCTCTTTTAGCTGCCAGGGTCCAGCCCACTTCAGATCTAGTCTAGGATGAGTCCTCCCCAGGATTCCACTGCTGTCTGTCTGTCTGTCTGGCCCCCACCCTACCTGCTCACCAGGACCTGTGTCCGGTCCTGACTGGCACAGCCTCTGGCCTTTCTCCTCCCAGGCATCCTCCTGGCAGGAGGAAGTCTTGTCCAACCCTGACTCATGTCCCCCTGGAGGACCCAGACAAAGCACAGCAGCAGCTCAGAAACAGGAATAGAAATTTCATTAAAACCTATGGACTTTAAAATCCTAGTGGTACACAGATGGTTGGGGGTGGGAGGCACACTGTTATTGCTACAGGGGATTAGAGGCGCCTCTTCCGGGGCTGTCACTGCACAGAGGGGCATAGAGGACGGACACACAGACACTGCAGGGCTTAGGGGAAGGAGTTTTGGCTCCAGAGAGTGGTTGGGGCACACGGGCTGGGGCAGTTTGGCACATAAAAAGGGTAGCCCAGTTCGGGAAGACTGGGCTTTAGCCAGGCGGTGGTAGGGCAACGGGGTGTCGTTTAGAGCCCACTTCCCCAGGGCTCTGGGCTCAAACCTCCTGCTGAGCATCACCCCATCCCTACCCCCCAGAAACGAATTCTTTGGGCGGGTTCTTAGGTCATAGGCCTCTGCTGGGCAGGCCCTGACAGCCAGGACTGGAAGGAGGCTCAGGGACCTCAGAGCTGCCAAGTGACATGCAGACGGGCCTGGAAGACAGATTGGGCCCAAAAACAAGGCAAGGGGGTAGCAACCACAGATAAGACAAAAGGGCCGGGCCACACAGCCTGACCTGTACGTAACACTCACAGCGCCGCCCCCCTGCCTCCAGGTAGGAAGATCTGAATTAGCCTGGGCAGAGGCTGGGGTCCACCCCAAGGGCAGGAACACTGGTCAGGAGGCTGAAGATTCAGGGACAGGGACAGGTAGGGGACCCACTGAGAACCTCAGCTCAGGGCAAAGTGTGGGGGCATCAGTGGCCATTTGAAGCCCAGCAGGCATCTGGGGACCTGACCTCAGACCCCTTCAAAGTGCTATTGGGCCCCCAGCAACCCCCACATCACCCACACCTCCCAGCTGCCATCTTGGCGTCTGAAGGACCTATAAACACTAGGGACACGAGCAGAAATGACCGTGCTAGCAGTGGTGGCCAAGGTGACAGGTGCCACCCCTGGCCAGGGCGTGGTGGGGGGCAGGCAGTGACACCTCTCCACTGTCTCCCCAGTCTCTGTATTGGGAGCACAGGGTGGGGGTGGGGCACTCCCCCCAGCAGCTGTGCTCACATCTGGGAGTCGTGCAGACGGATGGAGTCATTACTGCCCACCATGGGTATCTGGGCCTTGTCCGGGTCCAGTGGCTGGAACTCAAGCCCATCTTCAGGGGAGGGTGGAATGGTGGGGGCGTAGCGCCCTGTTCGGTGCTCCAGGAGGGCAGGACCCCAGTCTCTGCTTGGCTTTGTTGAGTTTTTCAAACGCTGCAGGAGAGGTAGGCATGGGGGAGGGAGGGCCGGGTGGGCAGAGTGCATCAGAAGGGAGCCCTGGAGCACCATCCATCCATCCACCCGCTTCTGATTCACCTGGCTGCCCCTGCCCCCCCTCACCTGGAGGAGGGTGTCCCCATCTGTTCTCTGGAAGTGAAACAGGGCGTAGAATGGAATGCAAATAACAGAGGACAGAGCCATGAGGAAGCCAATGGCCTCAGCCCAGCGTGGATACTGGTACTGGTTGTAGGTGATCACCTGGTACTGGATCACCAGGAAGATGAGAATCAGCTGCAAAGAGTGGGGGTTGGGAGTGGGCATGAGTCCTTCCCAGCCCCACCCAGGCCTTAGGCCTCCTATCAGCACTGCTCCCCTCCCTCTCCAGTTTCCCAGACTAGAAAGAGGCATTTCAGGGAGGGCAGGGGTGACATCAACGTTTGCATAGCAGAAGAAGCTGATGGCACCAGGGGTCCAGGGTATGATGGGCAGGTGGGCACTGCGGAAGGGGAGGGGTCTGGCTTCTGGAGAATCCTGAAGCAGGCAAGAAATTGTTCAGCTGCCATGGCCCTTGGAAGTCAGTTATACTCAAAGACTTGCAGTGGCCCCCCACTGCCTGCTGAAGTAAAGCCAAATCTGTGGCTTTTAAGGCTTCAATGGCATTTTCCATCTACTAAGCATTTTTTTAACTGTGGTGTTGGAGAAGACTCTTGAGAGTCCCTTGGACTGCAAGGAGATACAACCAGTCCATCCTAAAAGAGATCAGTCCCGGGTGTTCATTGGAAGGACTGATATTGAAGCTGAAACTGCAATACTTTGGCCACCTGATGGTGAAGAGCTGACTCATTTGAAAAGACCCTTATGCTGGGAAAGATTGAGGGCAGGAGGAGAAGAGGATGACAGGATGAGATGGTAGGATGGCATTTCCGACCCAATGGACATGAGTTTGGGTAAACTCCAGGAGTTAGTGATGGACAGAGAGGCCTGGCATGCTGCGGTTCATGGGGTCACAAAGAGTCGGACACGACTGAGCCACTCAACTGAGCTGAAACATTTTTTGAATGTTTCCTCCAGACCTGGGAGCTCCTGGATTGCATCAGCTCTAGGTCTCCAGTGCCCAGCACAGCGCCTGGCACAATCTCATGTGCTGATCTGAACTGACTTGTGCAGGGAGGTAGGAGCAATGGAGGAAAGGAAAGGGAGAAGTCCTGCCAGTCTATGGCTGCAGAGACAGCAGTGGACAGCCAGGGGAGGCTCCGAAGCCTAGAAACCGTGTCAAGCAGAGGGTGCTCTCAGGAACTGCTTTGGAAAGAGCCGAGGGACACCAGAGATAAAGCCTAGGGTTGCAGCAACAAAAATACTACAGGAAGCAGAAAGATGAGCAGGTGGCTCATGGGCCACCTGGAGGGCCTGGGACAATGGGTGCTGCTTGGCAGGAGGCCTCAGCATATACCTCCCAAGCCTTCAGCCGCCTCATGGAACTCAGGCCCCACCAGCCTTTTTAGGGACTAAATTCCAGAAGTCAAGACCCACATCCAGGGGATGGTGCCTTAGAGGAGCTCATAACAAGTTTCCTGAATGGGACTAGAGCCTGATCTAATGCGTGGACAAATTCTTTATTTGAACTGATAGAAGGATGGAGTTTGTAAAAAAAAAAAAAAACTTTTCAGCACTGTGAAGAAGTAAAGCCTCCAAAAGAAAGCTAACAGCCCAGAAGCACACGGTCCACAGAGCCTGGCATCCTCACCTGAGGGGATTCCAGCCTGGCTTTCTGAGCACAGAGAGGATGCTGCGGGCTTTGCCTCAATTTCCTGGAGACACCGGACCCAGGCTGCCTCGTTCCTCCTGCCCTGCCTGGGTGGTGCCCTGGGTCTCCCCATAGGGCGGCAGCTTCCTGGGAGCCCTGGAGGACGAGCTCCCCCAGGGCAGGTCCTGGGCCAAAGCCATAACCCCCAAGGGCACAGCGCTTGGCCGTGGTGTCTGCCCTCCCCTGCCTCCCACCGCTTACGGGACACTTCCTCTCCTCCTGTTTCAAAGCTGAGCCAGTGGCCAGAGCTGGTGCCTGTGCCAGACTTGGGAAGATCCCACACCCTATGTGATAGAGGCCTCAGCCCTCAGGGGCCTTTTTAATTTTTTTCCAGAAACATGAGCCAATGTGGAAATCCAGTGCTGACCTCTCCGGGGCACAGAGGAACTGGCACGAGGGTGGGGGCACGACTCCAGACACTGCCCTGACCATCGGGCTGACCCTTCTGTCACTCAGAGACAGCCCTGCCTCTTCCCTGTGGAGGGACCATTACACTAGCAGATCCCTACCCCCAACCCCCGCCCCCG
>SJYX01016154.1:319641-365775 GCA_006410675.1 Oreotragus oreotragus
GCCCCCGACTTCTCACCCTGATCATAAAGGAACAAAATCAGAAGGTTTGTAGTCCACAGACCACTCCTCCTCCTAAACTTGTTTCTAGTGCAGCATGGGCCCAGCACACACGCTCCAGATCAGACCACCTGCTTTACATGAGGGCTCTGACTCTTAGAAGCTATATAACCTTGGGTCAATTACTTAGCATCTCAGGGCCTCAGTTTCCTCATCTGTAAAGTGGGGATAATAATGATACCATGGAGAGCTAGTATCACGAGACTTAGAATATTGTTCCTGGTCATGGTGGGCTTTCCCTCCACCACTTCCAATCCCTGCTGGGGGGTCTGTCTTCCAGGTGTTGAATACTGGTGGAAACCCAGAACTCCCCCTCCCAAGCCAGCCTATTCCAGGGTGGCTTAGGAAGGTGTCCCAGATCCTGAGCTGATACCTGACTTGCACAGCCTGCTTCTGGAACATACATTCACACCACATACCCTGAGCACTCCAAGCACCTCGGCTACGAGGGACTAGAGACACGAGCTCAGTGAAGCTGTCGGAGGCCGACACCAAGGTCAGTTATGATTCCTGAGGCTCCTTTGGGGAGATGCCAAGTGGAAATACCAGGGAGGGAGGGCTGGCTCTCAGCTGCTGCCAGCCTATTTTCCCCTTCTGAAGCTGGGCACTGTCTTCCGTCAAATACAGGGATATGTGCTCCCTTCCTAACCCAAGGCCAGGGCTTAGGTGGTTCTGAGTGAGGTGTGGACAGACTGAGACGTGTCGAAGCGGGTCTGAAGGTCACTGGTCTCGACACCCACGCCTTGGGGTCCCCCTCGAGACCGGATTACCAACCCGAACCGGAGGAGGAACCGACCAAGGGTTATCTTCTTGCGAGCGGTGCCCCCGTCGTCCCCTCCCTGGAGCGAGGAACTTACAAAGACGATAGCTGGCGAGACGAAGCGCCAGCAGATCTGGAAGAAGAGGGGTGGTGGAAACCCCAGCATCATCTGGATATCCTCGAAGTAGTTCTGGTGCCCTGGAGAGAGGGAGGTCAGCAGCCCACAGGACAGCGTGGGCAGGCCAAGGGATGGGACACGGGAGGCCGTGGAAGCTTGGGCACTTACCGTAAATGTACATGATGGACACACACATGATACANAGAAGAACGCTCGCCACGGGGGCAGCAGGGGAGGGACCAGCGAGGAACTTACAAAGACGATAGCTGGCGAGACGAAGCGCCAGCAGATCTGGAAGAAGAGGGGCGGTGGAAACCCCAGCATCATCTGGATATCCTCGAAGTAGTTCTGGTGCCCTGGAGAGAGGGAGGTCAGCAGCCCACAGGACAGCGTGGGCAGGCCAAGGGATGGGACACGGGAGGCCGTGGAAGCTTGGGCACTTACCGTAAATGTACATGATGGACACACACATGATACAGGAGATGATGACCAAGGAGAAGCTGGCCGCATAGTTGTCCAGCAGCAGCAGCCAGTAGATGCCTGCCTACGGGCCAGTGGGCAGCTGAGTTGGGGCTGCCTGAGGCTACGGGCCCCTTCTCTCTGCTATCTTCCCCCTACCCCATACCCTGGCAACTTTGGCCCAGCCTTTGCCTTGGTTCTTACCTGGCTGGTGAGGGGGATACCCAGAAGGAAGCCAGCCACAGCCACCCCCAAGGTCACATAAATCTTTCGCTGTAGGATCCACTCGTTCCCTACCTCATCCACAAGGGCCGTGACCAGCGTCTCTAGGAGGCAGAACTGCAGGACCGGCCGTCAGAGCAGGGGCCCACCCTTGGCCCGCCTCCCCCCGCCCCCGGCCACAGGCCCGAGCCCCGCGCCGCGCACCTGAGTGCCCAGCCCCAGGAGGATGAGCATGAAGAAGAGCAGGGCCCAGAGGGGCGCGGCGGGCAGCAGCGTGAGGGCCTCCGGGTGCGCCACGAGGGCCAGGCCCGGGCCGTGGTCCGCCACGCGGGACACGTCCCCACCCAGGTGAGTGGCCACGAAGCCCAGGATGGAGAAGATGACGAAGCCGGCATAGACACTGGTGGCACAGTTAGTGATGCTGATGACGACACTGTCTCTAATGGGGAGGGAAGCACGTGGTCAGGACACGCGGCTTGGTTCCTCCTCCAGTTTGGGCCAGCAGACTTGAAGACAGGGAAAGTCCTAGGAACAAAAGCACCCCCAATCTCCTCTCTGGTCTGCTCTGGGCCTCTTTAAGTAGGTGTGAGGCTCTGAGTCCTTACAGGCCCCTGGGGCATCACTGTTGTCAGCCCAAGTGTTCTCTGTTCTGCAGTGACTGGAACCAGGCCGGCACTGGCAGCATCTCCAGGCCGTGAGTGGGAGGGAGGGTGCTGGCGGGCCAGAAGGCTGCACTGGATCTGGTGGGTCTGGGGGAAGCAGGGTCAGGCTGCAGAGAGGGCAGAAACAGGGGGCAGCCCCGGCGCTGGCGGAGAGACTCTCACCAGTAACAGTTGTTGTGGAACTTGTTGTAGGAAGCCATGGTGATGAGACCTCCCCACGCGCAGCCCAGCGAGTAGAAGATCTGGGAGGCGGCGTCCCCCCAGACCTGCAGGAGGAGCTGTAGTCAGAAGCTGGCGCCTCTCTGCCCCTCCCCGTCCCTCCAGGTCACCTTCCACCCACAGCCCACCTTGGCCTCCAGGATCTGGTCCCACTGTGGAGTCAGGTAGTACTTAATGCCCGTGGAGGCTCCTTCCAGGGTCACGCCACAGAACAGGATGGTCAGCACCACGTAGGGGAATGTGGCCGTAAAGTACACCACCTGCGGGTGAGAGGGGCCCCACTGGACTCCTCTGGGCTCTTCCCACTCCACCCCTCAACCTGCCCCCTCAGCCACCATGGGTCCTCTGGTCCCTCTTTCCCTCCTACATGCTTTCATCACGCCCCCACCCAGCCCTCCACACATAAAACCCAGTCAGGGAGGCAGGATATTTCTGGGTGGGCACAGATCCCGGAGGGAAGGAACTTACTTTCCCTGAAGACCTGATCCCTTGCATGAGGCAAAGGAAGACGACCACCCAAGAGACAAGGAGGCAGCTGAGGAGGTGCACCTGCACCTCCCCAAAGTTTCCGATGTCATCCGACAGCTTCAGCACGTAGAACCTATAAGGGGATACTCTGGCACTGAGGGCCAGCCGCACCATCCAGCAACACATTCCCAAGGCCCAGGGCCCAGCCTGGCAGCTCCCTCCTTTCTCACAGAGGCCCAGCAGCCAGCTTGTCTGAGATGGGAGCCTTGGTGAGGCCCCAGCCCCAGCCTGCCCAGGCCTCTCTGCCTGTTGCCTCTCCCAGGATCCTCAAGGGTATCTTCAGGCCACATCCCAAGCCTGGGCTAGCTTCCTCAGCCCCTGGGGTGTGGAGGTCTCCCTGTCCCTGCTCAGACCCAGCCCAGGCCTTTCCTTTAGGAAGCCCCTCTCCTCCAGACTGGACGCACCCTGTCTGGAAGGGTGCGTCCTGTCTGGACACACCTCCTCCAGGAAGCCTTCTGTGATCTTTTCACAAACACTAGTCCTCCAGCTCTGATGAACAGAGGGAGGCAATGGAGTACTGAGAAAAGACGGAGGATTCCCAGCTGGCACTAGTAGTAAAGAGCCCACCTGTCAATGCAGGAGATGTAAGAGATACGTGTTGGATCTCTGGGTTGGGAAGATCCCCTAGAGGAGGAAATGGCAACTCATTTCACTATTCTTGCCTGGAAAATCCCATGGACAGAGGAGCATGCAGGGCAATGGAGTACTGAGAAAAGACGGAGGATTCCCAGCTGGCACTAGTAGTAAAGAGCCCACCTGTCAATGCAGGAGATGTAAGAGATACGTGTTTGATCTCTGGGTTGGGAAGATCCCCTAGAGGAGGAAATGGCAACTCATTTCACTATTCTTGCCTGGAAAATCCCATGGACAGAGGAGCATGCAGGGCTATAGTCCATGGGGTCACAAAGAGCTGGTGTACTGATTTCCCTGAATCGTGTGTGTGACCTCGTGTGTTCGGATCTGAACCCGGACTTAAGGAGAGGACTCATACGTACTGAGAGACCTCGGGACACGGTGTCGAGACAAAGAAGTTAGATGACCTACAACCACACGGTTCCCCTTGCTAGATGCTGGGCATATTGACCTAAATCAGGTATTGTGGGCACTGCCAGGAGCATCTTAGCCTCATGGGGAGGAACACACTAGAAGTATTCCTGGAAGAGGGGAGGCTTGAGCCAAAGTTTGAAGGATGGGGAGAAAGAAGGTGAAGAGAAATGAAGGCACATGCCAGGCCGAGGGCACAGGTCAGGGTCAGGCCATGACGCAGCAGGAGAGGGTCAGGAACCGCCTGGCATGTCAGTAACTCAGGAAGGCTGAAGGAGCAGGGGAGGGGAACAGAGAAGGATGAAGATAGGAGGGAACAAAATCAAGAGAAGTTGTGAAGTCAAGATACAGAAGTCTGGGTTTTATTCTGAGAGCAATGAGAAGCTTCTGGAGGGTTTTTAGAAGAGGTCTCTCAGGGCCTCTCCTTGGCTCAAAACCTTGTAGCAGCTCCCATCTCTGGCCATGGAAAAACCAAAGTCCATTCAGTGGCTACAAAGCCCTTCATGATCCACTGTCTCCTAACTGCCATCTCTCAGACCTCCTCTCCTCCTGCTCCTTCCCTCCTTACTCACTGCTCCAGCTGCGTCGGGTCCCTTGTTGTTCCTTAAATGTGCCAGGCCCACGCCCACCTCAGGGCCTTTACACATGCTCTTCCCTGTCTGGCGTACTCTTTCCCCAGACCTCCACGTGTCCACATGGGTGTGAGATCTGTGCAGGCACACAGGGCCCTGTGCTTAGAAGGGCCTTGTGCTTGGTTTAATGTCCTGCCATTGCCATCTTGAAATTCTGAACACACTGAACAAGAGGCCCCATCTTTTCCTTTTGCGCTGGGCCCCACAAATTACACAGCTGGGCTTGTCAACATGGTTGCCTCCTTCCTTGCTTCCTTCAAATCTTTATTTGGGTGTCCTCTTTGCAAAGGGGCCTATTCTGGATACCCAGATTAAAACTGCAACCCCAGCCCCAGCCTGGCTCACCTTACCCCATTCCTGGCTGTATTTTCCTCCAGAGTATGTCTCTTTCTATCATACTGTACATTTTACTATTCAGTTTGTTATTTGCCTTCTATGAAGGCAAGGGTTTTTTTTTTCTGTTTTGTTCATTCCCGTATCCCTCCAGTGGTTCTCAAAGTGCCTGGCACAGAGCCATGCCCAATAAGCATTTGCTGAATGGATGAGTGAATTAACATCATGGAAAATGGACTGGGAAGTATAACGGGGAATATCTGGAGGGGGACTGGCTTGGCTGTTAGAGTTGTAAAGGCTAGAACTAATGAGCAAGAGACAAACTATTGAGCCTCAGTCTCCTCATCTTTAAAATGGACATCATAACTTCAACCTAGGATAATCTGTAGATAAATTTAGAAAAATACAGGCTCCTTTCTTTCCCCTCTTTCAGTGAGAACTTAGCATAGCTTCATAGTCTGTCCTCTAATCTTAGCTCTTTTTACTTTTTTTTTTTCCAACTTAGTTATCAAACCTCATGAAAACATGTTTAATGCCTTGCGATGGATGGTCACCCTGGTCCCTCAAGGGACAATGTTGCCAGGTCCAGGATTTGTTTGCTCAGCCCACAGGACTGTCAGACTTGCAAGCACTTGAGTAGGCCTCCTCTGCCTCCAATCTTCTCCTAGGCTGCCCTTCATATTGTGACCTGCAGAGGGCGCTGACCAACACATCCCTCTTCTGCCCAACTGCCTCTGTGCTGGTTTGCTCAACAGGCATCGGGGTCAGAAACTTTCCATGCTCTCAGTCCATGGGGGAATCAAAGATAAAGGGATGAATAAGATCCCCCCTCCTCCTCCCAGGAGTGGCTCCTCGACTCTTGAGGCTGTGCTTTCCAATCTTTTCCCTTTGGGACATGCAGAAAAAAATAATTTGGGCTCATGGGGCAAATAGACAAGGTCACTCAAAGCCGAAGGTAGCAGGGCTGGAGATTCTGGGCTGCCCAAGCCCGACTGGACTGTCACACTATTTAGGGCACATCGTGTTGGGAGGCTCTGCCTTCCAGAATAGCCACAGGGTCAAGCACCAGCATTCAAAGTCAAGAACCCATTCCTTGCTCAAAAGACTCTCTAAAAACTTTGTCTAGTTACATATGTTACACTGGTAGTGCTTTGTATTATTTTCTTATTGTAAGAGTTCAGCATACAATACAAGGGTTTAAAGAGTTTGGAAGGCTAATCTGCTGAACTCTTATCTTTCGTTTTATGGCACCATATTTAATGTTTAGTTTTGGTTTTGGACCATATGCTTTTGAGACCAAACAACTAACTGACAAACTTTTGGAACCACACATATTTACAAGTTGGCTTTCACATAACATCTCTTGACTTATTCTGCGTTATTTTTTAAGTTCCCCAACCAGATGGTAAATGCCTTGAGAACAGGACACTCTCATCTATTTCACTGCATCTCTAGCAGTGGCTATCACTGTGCTTACTGAGCCCCATCACTGTTCTTAGTGATTTCTGCTACATCTTTATAATAACAAGAATGATGTTGTATCCACTCCCACTTAATGGATGAACAGTTGAGACTTAAAGAGGTTTGGTGCCCTCACAAGGCCAAGCTGGTATGTAGCACAGCCAGGATTTGAGTGAGGTCTGTGTGGCTCCAGAGCTGGCATGAAGACTCTGAGAGGTGCTGGGATCCAAGTCCCATTGGATGTCAGGTGTCTGCTGGGGAGATGAGGGCATGGTCCTGAGCCTAGGGCCTGCCTGGCAGGCATCAGATCAGCTCTCAGAGGACCACAAGGTAATTCCGTGAAGATGTGGTGAGGACAGGGAAGGCTGAAGGCCAAAGGGTGGGCGAGAGGCCGACGCGGGCCCAGAAACCTGTCCTGGGAACTCTTCTCCCTTTAGATTTGCTTTGTTCACTTGTAAAGTGGGAATATTTTACAAAACCGGCACACACTATCTAATAGGGTTGCTATGGGGCTCAAATGAGACTGTGCAGCTTTCCAAAGGGTCGCTGGAAACTATGGACCCAGAATGCCTGCAGAGTATCATCGGCCTAATTCACATTAGGCCCCAGGCACAGCGGGGCATGTATATCCTGACATACGTACATCCTGACACAGCATTGCGGCCTAGTTCCTTAACATTGGGGAATCAGTCTCTGAATCTGAAAATGGGGGTGATATCACATAATATGCCTAGCACATAGTTCCCTGGTGGCTCAGGGGTAAAGAACCCACCTGCCAATGCAGGAGACTTGGGTTTGATCTCTGGGTTGGGAGGATTCCCTGGAGAAGGAAATGGCAAGCCACCCTAGTGTTCTTGCCTGGAGAATCCCATGGACAGATGAGCCTGGAGAGCTACATCCCAGGGAGTCGCAAAAGAGTTGGACACGACTGAGCAACTAAACAGCAATAAGCACGTAGTAGGTGCCCAGAAATGGGGGTGCTTGCTCACCTCATCTTGCTGAAGCCAGCTTGGGCAGCCCTCTCAAAAGTCACTCCCCTAGGCTCTCCAGGAGAGGGCAGCAGGGAGCCATCCTGAAGGGAAGGAGTCCTGCCTGGGACTGCGGCTCCTTAGGGAGGCCTGGCTCCAGCCTCAGACAAGGAGTGGAGTTCAGCGGGCCATCCTGTGGACCTCCTGACCCGTGGCTAGTTTTCTTGGAGGGAAATTCCCCTCTAATTGCACTAGATAAAATCTCCTGAGCTTTGCTAAGCAGTAGCCCCACCCTGGAAGACAGTCCCTGGGGTGATAATTTCTGGAGCCTCTCCGGGCTTTGTGCTTCCGGAACCTTCCAGAAGATTCTCTCTAGATCAAGTTGCCCAGTCCACACCATGCCCCAAATGTAGCAGAATACCTGAGTGGGAGGAGTCTCCTACTCCTCGCTCTGTCCCTGCTCTGAGTACAGTCCTCGGCACCTACTTGGTGCTCAGCAAATGGCCCATCCAATGACTGAACAAGTGGATCTGCCCAGAGGTAATTTTGCCCAAACCTCACTGGGAGGCAACGGCTCTATGATCTCCACCATGAGTCTTGAGGACGCTGACCACATCTTAACCGTCTTTGATCATCTACAGTGCAGCACAGGGCCTTCCCAGGTGGCTCAGTGGTAAAGAATCTGCCTGCCAATGCAGGAGGTGCAGGAAACACTGGCTCAATCCCTGGGTCAGGGAGATGCCCTGGAGTAGGAAATGGCAACCCATGCCAGGATTCTTNTCTTTGATCATCTACAGTGCAGCACAGGGCCTTCCCAGGTGGCTCAGTGGTAAAGAATCTGCCTGCCAATGCAGGAGGTGCAGGAAACACTGGCTCAATCCCTGGGTCAGGGAGATGCCCTGGAGTAGGAAATGGCAACCCATGCCAGGATTCTTGCCTGGAAAATCCCATGGACAGAGGCACCTGGCAGGCTACAGTCCATGGGGTTGCCAAGAGTCAGACACGACTGTGCACGTATGCAGCAGCAGCAGCCCGGGGACACTGGGCCCCGAGGCTCTGAGTGCTGGCCCTTGGCTTAGAGGACGCGGATGTGCTAGGACTTTGAGTAACACTGGGACCTCCACCGCTCAGCCCTGTCTCTCCATCACAGCGTGGAGAAGGCCTCGAACCCTCTGACCAGCAGGGGAAGCCCTGTGCCTTTTGATGTCCTGGCCTCCTCTGTCCTAATACTCTGTCCTACCTGCTCCAACCCCAGCTCCAGTCTGCCACCTCCTGGCTGCAGCTCACCTGCCCACGTCTCCCAATCCTTCTATACTTCCTTTCTCCCTCCTCTGGGAAGTCTTGGGGTTTTTTATGATTTGTTTTTTGACCGTGTCATGCTTGACATGTGGGATCTTAGTTCCCTGAGGAGGGATTGAACCTGTGCCCCCTGCAGTGGAGTCACTGGAAGCTCGGAGTCTTAGACACTGGACCTTGAGGGAAGTCCACGGGAAGCATCCTCAATCACCTGCTCTTGCCCTCACCACATCCCTGCATATACCTGCACTGAGGCCCCTGCCCCAAATAGCTTTAACTACCCATCTCCCTTCTAGACTGTGACCTCCTCGTGGCATGGTCTCAGGGCCGTTCATACCCCATGGGCACACAGGGCCCGGCAGAGTGGACGCCATAAATGTTTGTGGAATGAATGAACGAGGCCTGCCCACCAGCCCACAAAGCCCTCTTCCCATGAGCTCCCCAACAGGATGTGAGGAATTTCCTCCAGGATGTCCTGCTGGGCCCTCACACCCACCCAGCTGGGACAAGATGTTCCAAACACCCCCAGCAACAGCTTCCCCACAAGCCAGCCCTGAGGACTCCATTCTCTGTCAGCACAGAGCTCAGGGGTGCCAGGCTGCCCTTCCCAAACACAGCTTGATAAGGACAGTTCTGGGCTCGGGANGTCCTGCTGGGCCCTCACACCCACCCAGCTGGGACAAGATGTTCCAAACACCCCCAGCAACAGCTTCCCCACAAGCCAGCCCTGAGGACTCCATTCTCTGTCAGCACAGAGCTCAGGGGTGCCAGGCTGCCCTTCCCAAACACAGCTTGATAAGGACAGTTCTGGGCTCGGGAAACGTCCGCAGCTCTTCTTTGGTTCTGCAGGGTTAGGTCTATGCTTCATTCTTACAAGCCCTCCAAGAAGGCACGCACTCCCTGTGGGCTACCACACGGCTGGCGAGTTCCCCACACACCTGTCACCCTTCGTCACAACGGGTTTCCCTCCGGCTCATCTGCAACTGAGGGCCTCTGCCCCTGCTCTTCTGCTCACCAGGAAGCCACCCCTCTCTGCCTCGACCCTCATCATCTGACCGGCCTGACTGCTGGAGCCTCAGTGCTGCTGTGTAAGGACGCTCACAACTCACAAAGCCTGTGCGTCAGCCTCTCCTGAAGTGGGCTGCGAGCGCCTTACATTTCTTCCCGCAGGCCTGCCCTGCTCCATCCCTGGCACCCTCCCTAGGCTGCAGACCACTGCCCTTCAGCGAAGAGGGAGGGCTGAAGACAGGCTCCCAGGGCAACCCCTAGAAGCCCAGGTCCCACGGGGGCCTCACCTCCAGTACTCCTCGCTGGGGCTTGTCCTCTGGAGGGTCTGGTTGAACGCCTGAGAGACGTTGCCAGGCAGGGCAGGAGGCTGCGCGCTCTTAGTGATGTTGGGGTTATCCAACACGCTCACACAGTTGGGCGTGTTCCAAGGGTTATCGCAGTAGGTCCAGGGCAGCACGGACGTCAGGGACGAGAATAAGTAGTAGAAGGCGATGCTGACTACCACGTTGTAGTAGATGCTGATGTACGTGGACACCACGATCATGCCGTAGCCCACACCTGGGGGAGGGGAGGGGCAGGAGCGGCCTCATACACCTAGCTGAAGGACGCGAAGCTAATCTGAAGGGCCTAAGGGGCAGGCTTTCGTGGAGGGCCACAGAAGGGGCAGGTCAAAGCCTTGGCAGGAGCGAGCTGGGGGCTGAGTGGGGGAGCGGTCGAAGGGCTTTTGTGTGTGCGTGTGGTAGGAGGAGAGGGTGGAGGCCAAGTAAACAATGGATCCCAGCATGTGCCCCTGGCCTTGGCAACTGATGTGGACCTCGGGCCAACACCCGGCTTCCATAGGGGTTGGCAGTCTTTGTACAGATGGGTGAGTCAGCACAGCCCCCAGGGGCCTGTGTGTATGTGTGTGTACCCAATCCGGGCCTCACCTTTGAACATGGGGCTGATCCTCCAGACCCCCAGGCAGCCCTGACTTGCAAACTGGCCGAAGGAGAGTTCCATGAAGAAGATGGGGATCCCACAGAAGATGAGCATGATGAAGTAGGGGATCAGGAAGGCTCCTGGTGGGCAGGGAGAGGGCTGGCTCAGGGCCGGCTCTAGGGGAACCCCACCCTCTTCCTGCTCAGAACCCGACAGCAGAACCTGGGCTTCCAGGAGGGTGTGCCATGCCCTGGACTGGAGCCTCAGTCTGAGGAACACTGCTCATGGCCTGTTTTTGAACTTGACAGGGGCTCCCAGGAAATCTGCTCTGAGTTGAACCCAGGTCCTAGAGTTGCCATGTTTGGGTGGGAATTGATGACTTAACCAAGCAATTTCACATACATTAGCTGAAAGTGAAGTCGCTCAGTCGTGTCCAACTCTTGGCGACCCCATGGACTGTAGCCTTCCAGGCTCCTCCGTCCATGGGATTTTCCAGGCAATAGTACTGGAGTGGATTGCCATTTCCTTCTCCAGGGGATCTTCCCAACCCAGGGATCGAACCTGGGTCTCCCACATTGTCCCCCGAATCATTTTGGGGGTGGCTGTTGAAATGCTGGGGGTATAAAACTGAGACCTGGGAGGTTGAGTTGCTTTCCTCTCTACCTTTTCTCCCTTTGAGGGATCAGGCTGCCAAGGTCAGGGGGTAAAGGGTACCTAAGCCAGCGGCGGGGGGCGGGCAAAGGAGATTAGGGCCAGAGGCCAGCCTGTCTAGAGTGGGGTCTGTGCCGGAAGGGGGTGGCTGGGACCTGGTGGCTGGGCTCTATCCACGTGGGTGGTCCCTGCCCTGTGCCCAATGGGTACCTCCCCCGTTGCGATAGGTCTCCATACCCTTCGCGGTCTGTAACGGGTCCGGGTGCCGTATCGGGTGCGAGCAGTCATGTTTGAGTCAGACCGACGGGGTCAACGGGGCAACCTCCGACACCAGGAACTACCAGAACAACCCGTATCGTGGTAAGACACGTCTGTTCTCTTTCCGGTGGTAGTCGTTCCGTAACCGTACTCCACGGACTGGGAAGTCCGGAGAGGATCACCCCTGTGGTACCTGGGAGGTCCGGGGGTGGGGGTGGGACCCGAAGGGGAGACGACCGTCTTCGACGTCCGTCCGGACCGTCTCCTCGTGTCTCCCTTCTCACCGACGGTCTCCCACGGTTCACCCCGGAGGGAGTGGTCGGGAGGTCGGGTGGACTCCTCGACGACGGTCGTAGACTCTTCGCCCTGTGACTCTCCCTCGAGTTCAACTCTCGGGGGGTCGGGGTCGGGGAGGTTTCGGAGGGACAGGGGAGACCCACTCCTAGACCCTCGTCGACTCGGAGTATGGTTCGTCGGTTCGACCCAACCCGTGTTTCCCCGGACACAGGTCTGTCGGGGGGTTGGGCGGCGGTAGTATAGCGGTCCGACTCGTACGACGGGTACCGTCCACCGACACCCCTCCCCTGTGACCCGGGGAGGGGTCGACTTCCGAAAAAGGTCCCCCGTGGACCACCAGTCCCGACACCCCATGTTCTTCCCCTTTCGTTGACTCGCTCCGGTCTGGACTCCTTCCGCAAGACCTTGAGTCCTACCCTCCCGGCCCCCTCGGTAGAGATTGACGGGTGCTGACCCCTCCCCTCGGGACCCCTTCGACTCGACCCGACTCCGCCCCCTCGACGTCCGGTACTCGACCCCCTCCTCCGGTCTCAACATCCGTGGCGCGGTCTGAGTCTCCGGTCGGAGGCCCCGCAAGATCAAGGTCAAGGGAGTCCCCTTGATCCCTCACTGAGACCTTTTCCCAGAGACCCGACGTCTTCTCCCCCGACCAGTCCTTCCCGACTACTCCCCCAAACGGGGTTTCCTTCCTACACCCGAGTGGACCCCTCGACACCCCGACCTGACCCACCGGACTTCGGGGTGACTCCTGGGGTTGGGGTGTCAACCCTAATTGGGTCATTCCGGGAAATATTCACCCCGTCTGGGTAAGGGGTACGGTACAGACAAGGTGGGGAGGGTGACTCAGTCGGTGGGACTTGGCCTCGGACGCCCCAGTCTCCTCAGAGTCTCCGTTCCCTCCTGGGCCTCTCAGTGGGTGTCTCTTCGGGTCTCTGAGGGACTCACTGTGTCTGTCAGAGGGTCTCCACCCGACGAGAGGGTTCTCTTTACCGGTCCCAGGGACTCCTGTAGTTTAGTCTCTGTGTCGGCGAACTGGATGGACTCCATGTCGCGTCATCACCGTGACTGGGAGTCAAACTTTCTCTCTAAGTTCCGTGCGTCCGTTTATTTGTTTACCCGGACCACGAAACTGTACGACGACCTGAGACTGTAACTGGCTGTCCGCGTCTCATCCCCTTACCAGAGTGGCCCGGACGCGGAAGGTCCTTCCGGATAAACCCTTCCGTCCGGGTCTCCGGGATCGTGGACTACCACCGGGAGGATCGGTGCGTGGGAAACGAGAGTCTCCCGTGTAGACCCCCCGGCTAGGCCCGAACGTGTCGTGCACCCGTGATGACGTATCTGTGGGAACAGGAACGGTTTCCACAGTGGAGGGTGGGTCGTGACGGGTCTCCTCTGGGACTCGGAGTGTACTAGGACCCTGCAAACCCCGGGTCATGGTCCTTGGGAAGTGTCTCGTGGGTCTGCCGACCAGCAGAGCCTGTGTGCATTCATTCACACACAGAGGTTTACAAGCACCTACTATGTGCCAGGCCCTACCTCAGGCTCAGGAAATTCAGAAGGGAACAAAACACACCCCGACCCACTCAGAGCTAGAAGTCTAGGGGGAAGTAAACCATTAATGAGATAAACACATAATTTTTACATGCAACTTCAAAGTGACCACAACGAGAACATGAAAGGATGCCTAGGGTTGGGGCAGGAGCAGGGTGAGGTCACAGAAGGCTGCCCTGATGAAGAGGCTTGAAGGCCACCTTGGCCCTGGGAGAGGGCAGCTCCTAGTCCTGGTGTGACAGGTCCCTACAGAATCCCGGCTAAGCCTGTCACCACCTCCTAGGACCTTTTTTGGGGACAGGCCTAGCAATAGCGTGGGGTCCAGGGGGCATTTTTTCAGAAGGCATGAGGCCTGCCTGGCATAGTTTATCCATTCCCAAACAAAGCCCAGCCAAATAGGCTTCCTATATGTTGATCCTACAATAACAGTTTTATCTGTCTGAGGCTTGTTTACTTAGGGGCACAATGGAGGACTGTAGCAGCTGCAGAGTACACGGGTGGGGTCACGAAGCAGCAGTTATAGCCTAAGAGGGACAACTGAGGATCTAGGATGGCCTCACGGGTGCGGCAAGGGTAAGGCCTCTTGCAGAGACCGAGGTCCTAAGGTTTGATGTTCAAGGCCTGAGCAAGTGCAGCGGGACCAGACTTGGGCCTCTGAGGTCTCTGCTCCTCCCCTGGCGTGGAGGGGCCCGGGAGGGTGGCCAGCAGCGAGTCGCAGGCTGACTGAGCNAGGTTTGATGTTCAAGGCCTGAGCAAGTGCAGCGGGACCAGACTTGGGCCTCTGAGGTCTCTGCTCCTCCCCTGGCGTGGAGGGGCCCGGGAGCGTGGCCAGCAGCGAGTCGCAGGCTGACTGAGCCCTCGGGAGTCAGCGGTCGCATTCACGAGCAGCACACTGCTGAGCCTTGCGCTCAGCATTCAGCCCTGCTGGCTGGGCCCCTTGAGGGCCCGAGTCTGGGGGCCTAGGGCCTGGAACTGGAGGTGGGGATGGGACCGTGGCGGGAAGTAACAGACAACACAAGGGGTCCGCTATGCAGGAGGAGGTGTAATGAGGCCCTGCAAGTGGTGGGAGGAGCTCCAGCAGAAGCAGCACCAGCCGCTGCTCCCCGGCCCTTCAGTGCCCCATTCAGGAGCTGGGGAGGCAACGCTGCCGTGGGGGCCTGCTCCACAGCTAGGCCTCTGACTTCTCGCTCCAGTGCAAGCTACGTGCAGGAGTCTGGCTGGTGAGGGCACGGCGCTCAGGTGGGCGCAGAGGAAGCCCACCTTCCTCCAAGGACGCTGGAGGGAAGGGCCCCTCTGTGGGGCTTCCCGGGGCTCTAGGTCCCTTCCAGCCCCGCTCTGGGGACTCCCCTCCACTTCCTTCCTGGACAGCAATGCCCAAAGCCGGCGAGACTTTGCTAATGCTGCACAAGTTTTTTTCTCCTTNAGGGAAGGGCCCCTCTGTGGGGCTTCCCGGGGCTCTAGGTCCCTTCCAGCCCCGCTCTGGGGACTCCCCTCCACTTCCTTCCTGGACAGCAATGCCCAAAGCCGGCGAGACTTTGCTAATGCTGCACAAGTTTTTTTCTCCTTGCATAATTTTCCTCATTCTAAGCCCTCCCTTCCTTTTCACCTGCTGGGTGGAAGGCCCGTCACAGACAGTAACAGTCCCTGCAGAGGCTGTTGGCTGAGGTGCCCACAAAAGACTCTCTTTGTGCTCATGGGTTTGACCCAGACTGGTGGCCCGTCTGTCTGCCTAACCCAGCTCAGTACTGCCGACTGGCCAGGCTCCAGGCTCCTGCTGCCCATCACCCATCTCCCACTGTCTGCTGCCCCTCGCTGCCCTCCCAAGCTCCCTCCCTCGCTCACACCCGGGTGGTGAGTTAAGCCAGAGTGGCCTGGTGCCCTTCTGGGTTGGTCCCTCCTCCTCGGGCTCCCTGGATAGCCCCTACCCTCACCTCTGACTCGTCCTCATGGGCCTCATGGGCCTCATGGGTGGTGTCCAGGGTGGGGACTGCCTCACCCTGTGCCCAAGCTTCCCCAGGCCCAGCAGGATGCAGGCTACGGGACGTGCCTTCCACGGCTGTGTGGATGGGCTGGCTGATCATCCTCCATGACATCTGCCATGCAAAGACATACACATGTAAGGCCCTCAGCACCCCTGTCCTAAGAAGCAGTCATTGAGGCAGCAGTGTCCATGCCTGCACAAGATCTGTGACCTGTCTTGGGTTCACAACCTCACACCCCATCCCTGCCCAGGAGGGTGAGCCACACTGAGCAATTGCTTATGTAAGTCCTCTCCCTAGCCTTCTGCCCTCTATTCACTGTTCTTCTGAGCTGGAATTCAGGCAGTTCAGCTCCAAGGGCAGAAACCAGAGCTTCCCCTACCCCGCACCGCAGAGCCCCACACCCCCACCCGCACCGCAGAGGTTCCCTCCCACCCCGCACCGCAGAGGCGCCCCTCCCTGCTCTGCGTCCAGACTCAGAGGCAGCCCAGGTTTCTACTCTGGGCGATAGCTGTGCCCAGGCTGCCAACTCCCACCCTCCAAGAGCAGTGTCCACCAGACATTTCTGTGAATTGAGAGCTCTCTCTTCTGCTTGCGGTGGACACTCAGGACTCCTAGAGCAGGCCAGGCGGAGCAGGCCAGGCGGGCAGGCCCTGCTGGGAGTCGGCAGGCTTCTTGTCCAGGACGCTGAAGCCCCAGGATTTGCTCAAGGGATGAAGTCCTATGCAAGACAAACTTTGCAGAGGAGAACGGACAAGATCCTACATCCTAGACTGACCTTGAGCCAAATCCATCTCCCTGGCAGCCTTCTCTGAGCTCCAGAGCGGGAATTCAGGCAGAACAGCCATGACAGTAAAGCGTGGCTGCCTCGGGAAACCCTGTGACCTCACACCCCTTGGTTCTTGGTTCCCTAACTTGTCTTCCTGAGGTAGCACCTGCCCTGTAATGACAGAGCCTTCCATCCTTCAACTGGCTTCCTGACCCAGACACGTGAGAGACTCAAGGGCCAGGCTGGAGGAGCAGGACCATGGGAAAATCTACCCCAGACTCGAGCAGTATACAGGGGCTATTAGTGTCTCCTGCCCCAAGGAAAACCTCATGGCACCTCTCAGATCAGGCCCTCATAGGGAGGTGAGAGAGGCAAGGACATGCCCGGTGCTGTTTCATCCCAGAGCCCTGACAGGCAGAGGGCTCTCCAGTATTGACCAGCCAAACTTGTGGATGGCAGACAGGAGATGCAGCCCAGGCATGCCAGGCTCCACTCCAGACCCTGGGAGTAGTGACGGGACCTTTGGGTGGGCTCTGTCTCTGCCCTGGAGCCCAGCAGTCCTGCCCCGCACTGTGGCAGCCGTGAGCAGCCTCTGCCCCAGTCGGCTGGCAGTGGGCTGGCATTTTGGAAGTGGCTTTGGTTGCTGACCCTGGCAGTCCTGAGGGTGGAGGGCAGCCCTGCATAATGCTACTCCCAAACCCAACCCAGGTCTCCCTAGAGGACATGCCTTCTCTTGCCTTCTGGAGGTCAAGTCAGGATGCGCTGCAGAGAAGGAAGGTGACTGTCCCAGTCCCCCCTCCCTCACTGCCATCAGCCACATTGTTGCTGCCATCCCCGCCCATCCCCAGCTTCCAGGGATGAGGGCACACTGGTGGTGCCCACCCCACCCGGGCCCTAGTCCTGGACACTGGCAAACATTCTGCAGGGTCTGTCGCCTCCCAGCTGAGAGGCTTGCCCACCCCCTTCCCCCATCCTCACCACGCAGCCCCTGTACCAAGTCCCCNGTTGGCTTAAAGCTCAACATTCAGAAAATGAAGATCCTGGCATCTGGTCCCATCACTTCATGGGAAATAGATGGAGAAACAGTGGAAACAGTGTCAGACTTTATTTTTTGGGGCTCCCAAATCACTGCAGATGGTGACTGCAGCCATGAAATTAAAAGACACTTACTCCTTGGAAGAAAAGTAATGACCAACCTAGATAGTATACTCAAAAGCAGAGATATTACTTTGCCGACTAAGGTCTGTCTAGTCAAGGCTATCGTTTTTCCTGTGGTCATGTATGGATGTGAGAGTTGGAGTGTGAAGAAGGCTGAGCGCCAAAGAATTGATGCTTTTGAACCGTGGTGTTGGAGAAGACTCTTGAGAGTCCCTTGGACTGCAAGGAGATCCAACCAGTCCATTCTGAAGGAGATCAGCCCTGGGATTTCTTTGGAAGGGATGATGCTAAAGCTGAAACTCCAGTACTTTGGCCACCTCATGCAAAAGTTGACTCATTGGAAAAGACTCTGATGCTAGGAGGGACTGGGGGCAGGAGGAGAAGGGGACAACCAAGGATGAGATGGCTGGATGGCATCACTGACTGGATGGACGCGAGTCTGAGTGAACTCCGGGAGATGGTGATGGACAGGGAGGCCTGGCATGCTGCGATTCATGGGATCGCAAAGAGTCGGACATGACTGAGCGACTGAACTGAACTGAATGTTCCATTGTGTTGGCAAGCACAAAACTGTCATATAAAAGGTACTTACAATTTTTGTTTCATCTTTTTCTTTTACTTATCATTACTAATTTTTCCATGGAAGCAGAAAATCATCATCAACATGCACTTGTTTCTGGCATTTTTTTCCTTATATTTATATACATTCATGATTTAATTAAATTTGTCCCTCTAGCCTTTTCAGAACAAAATCATCTCTAACAATTTTATGTGTGTGTGTGTATGTGTGCTAAGTCGCTTCATTCATGTCCAACTCCTTGAGACCCTATGGACTGTAGCTCGCCAGGCTCTTCCATCCATGGGATTCTCCAGGCAAGAATAGTGGGGTAAGTTGCCATTCCCTCCTCCAGGGGATCTTACTGACCCTGGATCAAACCCGCCTCTCTTATACTTTCTGCACAGTTTTATATGTAACTTTAATTATCACAACACAAATGATGTCTTGGAAAGCAACTTCCATAATTATCACCTGAACACAGGATTTTACTACCTTAATGTCACTAATACCTTCAATAATATAAGACAGAAGTTATTTTGCTTCATTTAATCATATTTTTCTCCTCTTCTCTTTGATATAGGTGTTGGTCAATAGATCCTAAAACTATATAGTCTTTATCTTTTTTTTTTTTCTGCATCAACTTTCTAATGAGAACAATAGAAGTCACCTAATTTATTCATATAGAGATCATCAGAGTATTTGTGGAAATTTCAGCCATTTAAGAGTATGTGGACTCAAAACTCAACATTATTGCAATAAGGAATTAAAATGAAATTTTAGCTATAAAAATAGTAGTTGTAGCATTTTCATGAATACAGATATGTAAGACTACCCTTAATTATATGAAAGGTTTTAGCTACTATAGAAAAGCAATGGAAACAGACAAAAGAAAATCAGCTTGCTTCAAAACTACAAATGTACACTGGCTTAAGGAGCCAATGAGTGCTTCTGAGTCAGGGAAATTGGAATGTGGAAATTGTAGTTTGATCCAAAAGTGAATATATCTTAAAAGGACAAAATTCTAATATTATTGGATTGGCCAAAAGTTTGTCTGTATCATCCGGAAAAACGCAGATGAACTTTTTGGCCAGTCCAATATATGTGATGAAAAGAAATGTGGTAAGGCGCCATTTCTTCAGGTTCTTTCCCTTACAGTTTTGCCTCTTCTCTCTGTTACCTCTTCTCCTCCTTTCCCTCCCCTCACCTCTTCTCTTTTGCATAAGATTGTTTATTTGAAATGTTTTCTGAATTACTATGGCAGAGAACTTGAAAACTCTTGGAGACATTAAATGCTGTTGGTTGATGGGTACCTCTGGTTGGTCTGACTTCAAATCCACCAACTTTAGCAACAGAGACACTACAGCCTTAATTGGGGATATCTTACTTTTATGTGGGCACTGCAATGCAGATAATACCTGATGTCTGAGAAGGGAAAATAAACAGGGTGTAAATAATCAAGCTTATTTTGGCAGGATGTGCAAACGCACTGACTAAATGCTCAGCTAGTCTGAGAGGGTTAGGAGAAGTCCTACAAATGTATACAGAGACCCAAAGAAAATAGGAACCTGACACAGAGGAAGCAACAGAGAAAAGAAAAAATGGACAAACAGGTAGCAAAACATGTATACTCAGGAGTGCAGAAAAACACTGGTTCATGTGCACTTGTAGAGCCTTGGTTTGAATTAGTCACGGACCAAGACGCTCTAGTCAAAAAGCTGAATCATCTACATCATGATTTGGTTGCAGTTCTATCCTACTCAAATAAGCCACAAACTGCTCACTGGGTTTGTAGGCAAAGTTTCTTTTTTCAATGATTACTGTATTCAAAGACAAACATGAGCATCAGACTCAGGAAGGAAATCTGCATCAATCAGCTCAATTCATTTATTTTGCAGATGAGAAAATACAAGCTCAGAGAAGATCAATGATTTTCCCACCGCCACTTTCCTAGCTGGTGCAGAACGAGGTACAGAACCCAGAAGTCCTGGTTCTCACTCTAGGGAGATTCCCTTCGCATGTCTTCCACTGAACAAGTATCACATGATGTCTCCTCCCTCCCCTCCGCATCCCCTTAATCCCCTCTCCTCCTCTTTTCTCTCCCTTTACTGAAATGAAAATATAAGAGGATTGACCAAGAACCTCCACTCATTAATTATTATAAATTGCTCACTCTATCAAACCCAACTAGTGAAACCCAATTCAGGAGGAATATATACAAATTACAGTGATTTGCCTCTTGGAACAATCCGCCATCTTGTATTTCACACCCTTTTGTAAGGAAGTTACCCTAGAGTGGCATGCATGGTTACTTCATACTTTTGCATTCACGTGTGCTATTCTGGTTTTCCTCTTGACCTACAGATGAACAATAATACCTGACACTAATAACAGTGTCATAAAAACAGCAACAAATAATATTCTTATGATTCATCCTCAACTCACAATTTCAGAAATTTCAGCCCCTTTTAAAATATCTCCTCCTCTCCCAGGTATTTTTGGAACTCTCCAATGAGTACTTGTATGCTGATATATGGAATTCATACTATCCACTCTCCTTCACTGATTTTAACTTGGGAGAAGTTGTCATTTAGCCACTCAGTGGCTCCAAACTCCAGCTTCTGTAGCTGATCTGTACTGAAACTTCTTGAGTTGATGAACCAAACTCGCCAAGGTCACCCCAATGCTAAAGCAACCACACACTCCCCTCTGTCCTCTAGCTCTGTACTATGTTCTAATACGGAGCCCAAGAAGGGCTTCCTTGTTTTCTTAATGTCTTCCCAACTGAAATTTTTTTCTTGGAACAATTCTTTCAGTAGCAAACAGTCTAGGGACAGATGCCATGCTACCTTTGGAATATTCCAGACTGGTCTACTAGGATGTGTGGCTCTTGGATTCAAGTTGTCTGCCTCTATGTCTCTTCCGTTAAGGTGATTTATTTACCAGGTTTGTTGGTGATCCCTCTTGCAACCAAGATTCCCAACAGATGTATCCTAGAGTTATATAAGATATGATATTTCATATCCATAAGATATGATGGAGTCCAAAGCACACAAAGATGTGTGGGGCAAAGACAAAGGGCCAAAGAGAGCTGAAATGCAGTCCACACTCCACGCACTAAAGTTTGCAATCATGATGTGTGTGCCAAAGAATGTATCCTTTTCTAATTTACATATTGGCTATGGCCCTGCCTGGGCTCTTAGACCTAGACTTCAGAAAGGAACTTCTGCTATATGGCGAGCAGGGACCATAACTTGTATTTCTTTTGTATAAACATCATCATATGACTGAAAAGTTGACATATAAGCTAGATAAAATCAATGATGGGGCAGATGGTTCTGATCTAGGCAAACTCTCTGGCCTTGGCATCTTAGAAAACAATATAGAGGTAAGAAAAGTAAAGGGTTTCTTAGAATACAAAATAGTGACTTTCTCTCAATTTCTAAAATCAAACTCAGACCCCACAGCATTTATTTCCTATTCCTGTACTGACTCATTGACATAATGCTGTGATCAGGACCGTATTCTAGCATTGTTTCATCAGGCAACCTCAGTCCTCCAGGCATTAAATGGTCCAGAAACAGTATAATATAATGCTGTGGCCCCACTCCCTCATCATGTAATCATTTCACAAAATAGAAAGTGTTTTTCACAATTCAACATAAAATTCTAGTGCTATGATGATTGCTGATAAGATGACAAAGAAATGTGAAGAGTCTGGTGGCTTCCCTGCAGTGAAAGCCAGAATTTCAGAACACAGAGTGGGTCTGGGCCCTACTTCCTTTCTTCCCCTGGTCTGTGAGGCAGTGCTAGCTAAGTAGTGAGGATTATCAGAATTCAGAATTGCATCTTCAGTTGTCTGATGCTAAACAGTATCTTACTGTATGTAGTCAGCAAGCTTTCACTTTTATCTTCTTGTTTTTCACAAATCTATATATACTTTACTCCCCTCAAAGTTTTTCAGTTTACCATTAAAGTTCACCAGTTCAGCAACTTGCCCTTCACAAAAGTCTTGGAACCCCCATACAAAGATTAAACCCTGCTGCACAAAAAGTCAGACAGTCCAGCCAAGGAGCTGAAGTGGTTCCCACCCTTCACACTCACCACACCCCATTAGCCAACAATAAATCCCCTCCTGACATTAAAGTCCCCTCTCCCTCTCTCACCCGAGAGTAAATCCCCTGTTGGCAGAAAGCCAGACTGAACAGATGCATCTGCCACCATTTCCTGGGGTGGGGTCAGGCCGTACCAGCTTTGATCAACCAAAAGGAAGAATTTCCAGTGTCAAGGGCCGTCTGTAGAGAATGTCCCCGGGCCCACGCCAAGGAGAAATGGGACCCAGGATTAAAAAGCAAGGAGGAACATCCCAACAGAGCAGAGCAGCACAAAGGATTCACACATCCAGAGAGTTGATATCTTGGTCATTCTTCTCATTTCTTGGACTGTAGTGCAAGGGCAAATAAATCCACCTCTCCTGTCTAGAAGCTCTCTCTGAAGAAAGGAAATGCCTTTGTGATTTTGAGTTTAGTCTTCCCTACTGTTTAATCATTCTTTTTAGTTAAAGACACAAATGAAAGTCTATGAACCCTTATGCAACTCAAAGATGTATTGCAAAGGCTTCCCTGATAGCTCAGTTGATAAAGAATCTGCCTGCAGTGCAGGAGACCCCAGTTCAATTCATGGATCGGGAAGATCCTCCAGAGAAGGGATAGCTACCCACTCTAGTACTCTTGGGCTTCCCTGGTGGCTCAGCTGGTAAAGAATCTGCCTGCAATGTGGGAGTCCGGGGTTCAATCCTTGGTTTGGGAAGATCCCCTGGAGAAGGAAAGGCTACCCACTCCAGTACTCTGGCTTGGAGAATTCCATGGAGTGTATAGTTCATGGGTTGCAAAGTTGGACACAACTGAGCAACTTTCACACAATAAATGTGGAAAAGAAAATACATGTTACAGTAATATTGTGTCAATATTTGACCAGATCTGAAATATCTCTATGAGTCAGTATGCTGGTTCATGGAAGGGACCATCACTGTTTTCACTTGCCACTTTCCACTAGGGTCATGTTTCACAATCTCCAGACAAGCCATTCAAGATGGTCGCATTAGAGTGCTTCACATGGAACGGAGCGCCTTGCTTGGAACTAAAACTCAAGAGCCTTAAAAAGTATTGTAACATTACTCACTAAAACTGTAGGCAACTTTCATGGTAAAGTGGAATAAAACATCTTGCTCAGTCATCCAAACTTTACTATCTACTGCCACTGAGGAAATCTATCCATCAGTGATTTATTGTTTCTGATTTATTCCCTAGTAGGAAGCCAAACTGCATTCTGTTTTAGAGATTTTGTTAATTAAAGTAGACTGAGGATTATAATAAAAAATGCCCAATCTCAATCACCAAGATGTGTTGGGTTGCCTACACACCTTGTTGTCCTGTGCAGGTTGAGGGGTGTGAAGGATGAGGGGCTTCACTCCAAGCAGAAACAGATTCTTTTCCTCTAGTGGCCCTGGCATCAGGCTTGGAGTCCTCTACTGATGCTGTGCATTTGGCCAGAGTATGAGGGAAGAAGAATAGGAGCATTGCACCAATGCTTTTATGGGCTCAGCCTGAAGAAGATCAGTGTGCCTCTGCTTCACTCAAGCTGCTTTGGCCTTTGTAACCACATGGGAGGCTGTAAATTGTAGTAGAATTATGTGCCTAGTGAAAACAAAAAACTACAGGTTAACAGTTTCTACACAAAGCTTACTGTGGGTCAAAATTAGGGAAAGAATTTTCACAATGAAAGAGGGGAATGAACTTTCTATTGTCAAGAAAAAGATATGCCTATTCTAGGTTAAATAATGCAACACATAGCCTTTTCTTGACTATATGATTTTCTCAGCATTCATTATTTTATTTCAAAATATCACGTGGTAGAAGTTGCAGATAGAAGAAAAACTGAGCAAGCATACACACACACACACACACACACACACACACACACACATACATACATCCTATGGCTTTGTCTGAAATACAAATGTGAAAGCCTGCAAATTTACCTTCGTATATTTAATTCTCACTGACAGTTAAAGAGTTTTGCAGGCAAGGTCAAGTATCTTCAGAATTACATTATTTTCTATATATTTTAATTTAAAAATGAAGTCTTGTTCAGTTGTTTATAGCTACTATGTTTGATTTAAAATACAGAAGAGTTGAGGGATCATGGAGGATGGAGACAGGTGCATATCGAGATTAAGCTTCACTTTTGAATGTTCAGAAGTTTGCCACGTGTGTGTGTGCAAGAAAATTCATATTAATGAGTATGTATTTTGAGTAGATACATCCCTCCTCTGCAACAGGTACAGAGTGAAAAACACCATGAGAAAGAGGAATGAGGGGAAAGATATTTGAAGTGTTTGCTTCTTCTCTCTCTGTTTTTCCTTCTCTCTCCTTCTCTTCTCTGAGGCACAGGCCAGTAAGCCAATCAAGGAAACAGACTATGACAGGGAGGAGCAGAGATGGTTGAGGAAATGGCCATTGTGGTTGGGGGACTGATTACATTGAGTAAGTAAGCAAAATTGAACAAATAATTCAATATGTTGAAGACTGTGGTATACACATAGATGTGTGTCTGTGACACATACATGCATAAACATAGAAATAAAGATGAATGAGGAGAAGTATTTACATAATATGTATGCATATATATGTACATTTCTTAATGCTGTCTACTGAGAGGGCATAGAAACAGTGGCATCCCCACATAAAATACAGTGAGTATCTGAAGTACATAAAGCTTAACTTCTATATATCTACCTTCACTAAGAAGGACTAGGGCTCCTTTCAGAATTTTTTTTCCAGGACTGGGATAGGAAAAGCATAAAATAAGCCTGGAGCATGTGGTCTTTCCAGAAAATCAGGAGTGTTTGATAAATGGTGGGAACATACCGAAAGAACCTAAAATCCAAATAAGGATCTAAAAGGTATAAATATATAAATCAATATGAGCAGGGGTGGGGAAGAGAAAGCTCTTTCTTAGCATGAATGCCAATGAACAAATGTAAAAGGAATGACCTAATTAGAGAATCACTGCTTGGCAAATATCACAGTCCAGGTTGATTCAGATAGGAGTCTTTAGAGTATGCTAAAACTAATGGGTGGAAGTTTGATGAGGCAGAGAATGTTGGCATAATCTCATGATACTTCCCTATAATATATTAATAGTTTATTTGTAAGAGCAAAGTTAAGAATTTAATTTGGAGAAGGTTGACAAGAATGGATATACTAATGAGGTGACCAGAGTTAAGATCCCTGGAGATGGATCTGACAGTTATGCCTCCTGTTTTTGATGCACTAGGAAAAGAACAGCATCACTTCCATGATTTCCTGTCAAAAAAGAATGATCTGAGTCTGGTCATGAGAAATAGCATGACCAGAGAATGAAGATATAAAATCAAAAATCTATAGTCTTTAAAAGTATCAAGGACAGGAAAAGACAGGGATGCAGACTGAAGTATCTAAAGATGCATGATAACTAAATGCACAAGTATTTCTGGAGAGGATCTTGGAGCACAAGAAAATACATTATTATTGAGGCAGTTGATGAAACGTGAATGTCCCCATGGAGGAATGGTAGTATAATATCAGGAGTGTAGATTTTCTGGTTTGGAGTATTGTATGTTAGTTATTTTGGGCTTCACCAATGGCTCAGTAGATAAAGAATCCAGCTGCAGTATAAGAGCTGTGGAGATGCAAGTTCGATCCCTGGGATAGGAAAACCCCGTGGAGAAGAAAGTTGGCAACCCACTCCAGTAATCTATTTGAAAAATTCCATGAACAGAGGAGCCTGGCAAGCTACTGTCCATGGGGTCANGCTGCAGTATAAGAGCTGTGTAGATGCAAGTTCGATCCCTGGGATAGGAAAACCCCGTGGAGAAGAAAGTTGGCAACCCACTCCAGTAATCTATTTGAAAAATTCCATGAACAGAGGAGCCTGGCAAGCTACTGTCCATGGGGTCACAAAGAGTCAGACATAACTGAGTGCATCCCTCTGTCATGCTAGTTATTTCCTTATTTGGGAAACACAAGTTAAAAAAAAACACTTATGATAATGGGCATATAAGTGAGTGATTATGGAAATGCAATAGCATGTTAACATTTAGGAAATCTGGGTGAAGAAGTTATAGAAGTTTTTTGCACTATTCCAGCAAATTTTGTTAGTCTGACTTTTTTTTCAAAAGAACTAACCAAAAATAAAAGGAATCTTCCCCATTTAAAGTCAAGTGTCTCTGAATCTCAAATTGGATACACTTTGATATTTTTTAGTAACTCCAATTAAAATGTAAATTGCTTCTAATTATTTTTGTGGCTAGACCATGTTTTACATATGCAATTCCATTTTAAGATTGGACTCAGAATTCAAGCTTTCATTCAGGTTATAATATCTAGCTTAAAGTGAAAACTAAGCTTTTATTAGTGATAATATCTAATGTTTAGTGAACATAAAAATGCTTTATCCATATTATTTCCTTATATCCTTACAATAACCCTATGGTTTAGCTGTAGATTTTGTCCCTGCTTCCTATATAAATTAGTTGCAATGTATTAGTTAGGATTGGTTTCCCAGTTGGCGCAGTGGTAAAGAACCTGCCTGACAATGAAGGAGACGTGGATTCAGTCCCTGGATCGGGGAGATCCCCTGGGGTAGGAAATGGCAACCCACCCCAGTATTCTTGCCTGGGAAATCCCATGGACAGGGGAGCCTAGTGGGCTGCAGTCCAAGGGATCGCAAAAAGTTATACACAACTGAGCACAACACACACAGTTAGGATTAGCTTGGCTGTATATTACAAGTAAGATCAAAATGACAATAGCTTATATAAANGGGGAGATCCCCTGGGGTAGGAAATGGCAACCCACCCCAGTATTCTTGCCTGGGAAATCCCATGGACAGGGGAGCCTAGTGGGCTGCAGTCCAAGGGATCGCAAAAAGTCATACACAACTGAGCACAACACACACAGTTAGGATTAGCTTGGCTGTATATTACAAGTAAGATCAAAATGACAATAGCTTATATAAATTTGAAGTTTATTTTCCTCCCATAAAAAGATGCCTGAAAATACTCTGTTCAGAGCACATCATGGGATGCCTGTGCTTTTTTTCTTTCTGTTCTGCTTCCTTAATTAACCACTTTCCATTCCTAAAATCCATGAAATTAAAAGACGCTTGCTCCTTGGAAGAAAAGCTATGACCAACCCAGACAACATATTAAAAAGCAGAGACATTACTTTGCCAAAAAATGTCCATCTAGTCAAAGCTATTGTCTTTCCAGTGTCATGTATGGATGTGAGAGTTGGACTATAAAGAAAGCTTGAGTGTCAATGAATTGATGCTTTTTGAACTGTGGTGTTGGAGAAGACTCTTGAGAGTCCCTTGGACAATGAGAAAGTCAATTTCTAGGCAGGTTGATAAGAAGTCTGGGGGTCCCCAAGGGAAGAGGGGTCTGGAGTTCTCAAGGAGGAGGAAAGGACAAACTTTTTTTTCTCTCTTTATTCCTGAGGATTATATAACAATAATGTATCCTGCTTGAGGACAGTTTCTGGAAAAAAACCTTCTGGCCTATCCTATTATCTTAAAAATGTAAATTATGGGAGTGGGTCTAGTAAAGTCTTTACAACCTCCAGACATTCTTTTGATTCATTGTAATAAGAAATTAGAAATATATAACTCCATTGGTGACACAAGTGAGGGGGGCACTCTTTCTGCCCCCTCCTGATGTCTATGTCAGAACTTTTCTCTGTCTCTTGTATACTTTAATAAAACTCTATTACACAAAAGCTCTGAGCAGTCAAGCCTTGTCTCTAGCCCCAGATTGAATTCTTCTCCTCCGGAAGCCAAGAATCCTAGCGTCTTCTGTGGTTCAGCAACAACCTTTCAACAACAAGGAGATCCAACCAGTCCAACCTAAAGGAAATCAGTCCTGAATATTCACTGGGAGGACCGATGCTGAAGCTGAAGCGCCAATACTTTGGCCACCTGATGTGAAGAGCTGACTCTTTGGAAAAGACCCTGATGCTGGGAAAGATTGAANTAAAACTCAAGAGCCTTAAAAAGTATTGTAACATTACTCACTAAAACTGTAGGCAACTTTCATGGTAAAGTGGAATAAAACATCTTGCTCAGTCATCCAAACTTTACTATCTACTGCCACTGAGGAAATCTATCCATCAGTGATTTATTGTTTCTGATTTATTCCCTAGTAGGAAGCCAAACTGCATTCTGTTTTAGAGATTTTGTTAATTAAAGTAGACTGAGGATTATAATAAAAAATGCCCAATCTCAATCACCAAGATGTGTTGGGTTGCCTACACACCTTGTTGTCCTGTGCAGGTTGAGGGGTGTGAAGGATGAGGGGCTTCACTCCAAGCAGAAACAGATTCTTTTCCTCTAGTGGCCCTGGCATCAGGCTTGGAGTCCTCTACTGATGCTGTGCATTTGGCCAGAGTATGAGGGAAGAAGAATAGGAGCATTGCACCAATGCTTTTATGGGCTCAGCCTGAAGAAGATCAGTGTGCCTCTGCTTCACTCAAGCTGCTTTGGCCTTTGTAACCACATGGGAGGCTGTAAATTGTAGTAGAATTATGTGCCTAGTGAAAACAAAAAACTACAGGTTAACAGTTTCTACACAAAGCTTACTGTGGGTCAAAATTAGGGAAAGAATTTTCACAATGAAAGAGGGGAATGAACTTTCTATTGTCAAGAAAAAGATATGCCTATTCTAGGTTAAATAATGCAACACATAGCCTTTTCTTGACTATATGATTTTCTCAGCATTCATTATTTTATTTCAAAATATCACGTGGTAGAAGTTGCAGATAGAAGAAAAACTGAGCAAGCATACACACACACACACACACACACACACACACACACACATACATACATCCTATGGCTTTGTCTGAAATACAAATGTGAAAGCCTGCAAATTTACCTTCGTATATTTAATTCTCACTGACAGTTAAAGAGTTTTGCAGGCAAGGTCAAGTATCTTCAGAATTACATTATTTTCTATATATTTTAATTAAAAAATGAAGTCTTGTTCAGTTGTTTATAGCTACTATGTTTGATTTAAAATACAGAAGAGTTGAGGGATCATGGAGGATGGAGACAGGTGCATATCGAGATTAAGCTTCACTTTTGAATGTTCAGAAGTTTGCCACGTGTGTGTGTGCAAGAAAATTCATATTAATGAGTATGTATTTTGAGTAGATACATCCCTCCTCTGCAACAGGTACAGAGTGAAAAACACCATGAGAAAGAGGAATGAGGGGAAAGATATTTGAAGTGTTTGCTTCTTCTCTCTCTGTTTTTCCTTCTCTCTCCTTCTCTTCTCTGAGGCACAGGCCAGTAAGCCAATCAAGGAAACAGACTATGACAGGGAGGAGCAGAGATGGTTGAGGAAATGGCCATTGTGGTTGGGGGACTGATTACATTGAGTAAGTAAGCAAAATTGAACAAATAATTCAATATGTTGAAGACTGTGGTATACACATAGATGTGTGTCTGTGACACATACATGCATAAACATAGAAATAAAGATGAATGAGGAGAAGTATTTACATAATATGTATGCATATATATGTACATTTCTTAATGCTGTCTACTGAGAGGGCATAGAAACAGTGGCATCCCCACATAAAATACAGTGAGTATCTGAAGTACATAAAGCTTAACTTCTATATATCTACCTTCACTAAGAAGGACTAGGGCTCCTTTCAGAATTTTTTTTCCAGGACTGGGATAGGAAAAGCATAAAATAAGCCTGGAGCATGTGGTCTTTCCAGAAAATCAGGAGTGTTTGATAAATGGTGGGAACATACCGAAAGAACCTAAAATCCAAATAAGGATCTAAAAGGTATAAATATATAAATCAATATGAGCAGGGGTGGGGAAGAGAAAGCTCTTTCTTAGCATGAATGCCAATGAACAAATGTAAAAGGAATGACCTAATTAGAGAATCACTGCTTGGCAAATATCACAGTCCAGGTTGATTCAGATAGGAGTCTTTAGAGTATGCTAAAACTAATGGGTGGAAGTTTGATGAGGCAGAGAATGTTGGCATAATCTCATGATACTTCCCTATAATATATTAATAGTTTATTTGTAAGAGCAAAGTTAAGAATTTAATTTGGAGAAGGTTGACAAGAATGGATATACTAATGAGGTGACCAGAGTTAAGATCCCTGGAGATGGATCTGACAGTTATGCCTCCTGTTTTTGATGCACTAGGAAAAGAACAGCATCACTTCCATGATTTCCTGTCAAAAAAGAATGATCTGAGTCTGGTCATGAGAAATAGCATGACCAGAGAATGAAGATATAAAATCAAAAATCTATAGTCTTTAAAAGTATCAAGGACAGGAAAAGACAGGGATGCAGACTGAAGTATCTAAAGATGCATGATAACTAAATGCACAAGTATTTCTGGAGAGGATCTTGGAGCACAAGAAAATACATTATTATTGAGGCAGTTGATGAAACGTGAATGTCCCCATGGAGGAATGGTAGTATAATATCAGGAGTGTAGATTTTCTGGTTTGGAGTATTGTATGTTAGTTATTTTGGGCTTCACCAATGGCTCAGTAGATAAAGAATCCAGCTGCAGTATAAGAGCTGTGGAGATGCAAGTTCGATCCCTGGGATAGGAAAACCCCGTGGAGAAGAAAGTTGGCAACCCACTCCAGTAATCTATTTGAAAAATTCCATGAACAGAGGAGCCTGGCAAGCTACTGTCCATGGGGTCACAAAGAGTCAGACATAACTGAGTGCATCCCTCTGTCATGCTAGTTATTTCCTTATTTGGGAAACACAAGTTAAAAAAAAACACTTATGATAATGGGCATATAAGTGAGTGATTATGGAAATGCAATAGCATGTTAACATTTAGGAAATCTGGGTGAAGAAGTTATAGAAGTTTTTTGCACTATTCCAGCAAATTTTGTTAGTCTGACTTTTTTTTCAAAAGAACTAACCAAAAATAAAAGGAATCTTCCCCATTTAAAGTCAAGTGTCTCTGAATCTCAAATTGGATACACTTTGATATTTTTTAGTAACTCCAATTAAAATGTAAATTGCTTCTAATTATTTTTGTGGCTAGACCATGTTTTACATATGCAATTCCATTTTAAGATTGGACTCAGAATTCAAGCTTTCATTCAGGTTATAATATCTAGCTTAAAGTGAAAACTAAGCTTTTATTAGTGATAATATCTAATGTTTAGTGAACATAAAAATGCTTTATCCATATTATTTCCTTATATCCTTACAATAACCCTATGGTTTAGCTGTAGATTTTGTCCCTGCTTCCTATATAAATTAGTTGCAATGTATTAGTTAGGATTGGTTTCCCAGTTGGCACAGTGGTAAAGAACCTGCCTGACAATGAAGGAGACGTGGATTCAGTCCCTGGATTGGGGAGATCCCCTGGGGTAGGAAATGGCAACCCACCCCAGTATTCTTGCCTGGGAAATCCCATGGACAGGGGAGCCTAGTGGGCTGCAGTCCAAGGGATCGCAAAAAGTCATACACAACTGAGCACAACACACACAGTTAGGATTAGCTTGGCTGTATATTACAAGTAAGATCAAAATGACAATAGCTTATATAAATTTGAAGTTTATTTTCCTCCCATAAAAAGATGCCTGAAAATACTCTGTTCAGAGCACATCATGGGATGCCTGTGCTTTTTTTCTTTCTGTTCTGCTTCCTTAATTAACCACTTTCCATTCCTAAAATCCATGAAATTAAAAGACGCTTGCTCCTTGGAAGAAAAGCTATGACCAACCCAGACAACATATTAAAAAGCAGAGACATTACTTTGCCAAAAAATGTCCATCTAGTCAAAGCTATTGTCTTTCCAGTGTCATGTATGGATGTGAGAGTTGGACTATAAAGAAAGCTTGAGTGTCAATGAATTGATGCTTTTTGAACTGTGGTGTTGGAGAAGACTCTTGAGAGTCCCTTGGACAATGAGAAAGTCAATTTCTAGGCAGGTTGATAAGAAGTCTGGGGGTCCCCAAGGGAAGAGGGGTCTGGAGTTCTCAAGGAGGAGGAAAGGACAAACTTTTTTTTCTCTCTTTATTCCTGAGGATTATATAACAATAATGTATCCTGCTTGAGGACAGTTTCTGGAAAAAAACCTTCTGGCCTATCCTATTATCTTAAAAATGTAAATTATGGGAGTGGGTCTAGTAAAGTCTTTACAACCTCCAGACATTCTTTTGATTCATTGTAATAAGAAATTAGAAATATATAACTCCATTGGTGACACAAGTGAGGGGGGCACTCTTTCTGCCCCCTCCTGATGTCTATGTCAGAACTTTTCTCTGTCTCTTGTATACTTTAATAAAACTCTATTACACAAAAGCTCTGAGCAGTCAAGCCTTGTCTCTAGCCCCAGATTGAATTCTTCTCCTCCGGAAGCCAAGAATCCTAGCGTCTTCTGTGGTTCAGCAACAACCTTTCAACAACAAGGAGATCCAACCAGTCCAACCTAAAGGAAATCAGTCCTGAATATTCACTGGGAGGACCGATGCTGAAGCTGAAGCGCCAATACTTTGGCCACCTGATGTGAAGAGCTGACTCTTTGGAAAAGACCCTGATGCTGGGAAAGATTGAAGGCAGGAAGAGAAGGGGATGAGAGAGGATGAGAAGGCTTAATGTCATCACTGACTCGACGGACATGAATTTGAGCAAGCTCTAGGAGTTGGGGATGGACAGGGAAGCCTGGCCTGCTGCAGCCATGGAGTCACAAAGAGTTGGACACAACTGAGTGAACTGAGCTGAATTTCTAAAATCAGCTCATGACCCAAGCTGGCTGCTGGAGTTTCAGTGTCACACTTACATTTCCAGGCAAGAGTAAGGGAAGGAAGTAGAAATTAAGGACATTCCTCCCTTTCCCTCTAGTTAACATTGCCCCAAAGTCTCAAATTTCATTTTTGTTGTGGCCCAGGAGTTTGATGAATGTCAAGTTTTTGCTGGGCACATTGCTCTGAATTCAGTGAAGAATTCTACTGATGGTGGGAGACAGTATTTATCTCCGAAGAGTGTATTCATCCCAGGTCTCACAACTAGTAAACTGGGGAGCCTCGGTTGTCTAAATCCAAAGCCTGAGCATCTTACAAGATGATAAACTGCTCAGGCCTGCAGGAGCTGGCATCCTCCCCGTGGCCAGCAACAGTCTCTACATGGTCATCGTGATTGCTGAACTGACATTAATACTCAGTATGGCTTCAAGATCATCAAAGGCCTTACTCCAACATTACCCAGGGGCCAGAATTAGAAAAGAAAGAAAACAACAACAAAAACCACGAGACCCATGCGGGAAGTCAGAGGACTCTATACCTGACTGTACCTAAAATGTTCTCAGTAATAATTAGTCAGGAGATCCCACGACAGGGAGTCAGGGACAGAGCTGTGCGTCTGTCATGGTCTCTTATTCCCCTGTGTCCTGGGAGTGGTCTGTGATACACAGGAAAACCAGATGTAGTGGGAACCTCCAGGATATTTTCTCAGAGTCTGGGTAGGTTGGAGGGAGATATAGAGATAGGTGGAAATTATTTAGACTTACTTTTCCTTCTCACACTTTTCCCTGCACATATGAATAACTGTTCCCATAATTACAATTGTATCACTTCCGTTGCAATAAATAGCAGACATCTGTACCAATTCATGGCATTCTCTAGAAAGTGGAGTAAAGTTTTTTTACCTGTTTTCAAAAATCCCTTAGAATTCTCTGTGAGAGGCTACCAGATGCTAGTTGCCTAAAACTAGACACCAAGTCTGTTCCTTTCAAATTATCTGGAAGACAGTGAAGATTCTGTTTGAAGCTCCACTCTGCAGGCCACTGTGCCCCCAAGGAAACAGGAGAGAACTGACTAGTTGCCAGAAATGGCAATAGATGATTTTTTTTTTTTTTACCATTCGAGCTTAGGGGTAAAAAAAAAGTTTTGACACTTTCTTTATTCACTGTCTGTAAAATTTCACTTTCATAATGAAATCTTTTTAAGCCAGAAGAGGGAAAATAAATTCTCCCCAAATAGTCCAGAGTAAGATTGCTTTTGGCTATTTCCAAACCTAAAAGAATCAGCCAAAACAATTTATAGTAAATCTTTTTAAAAACACAACAACAACAACAACAGATTTCCCCTGAGTGTGAGGTTGTGAAGGTCAAGGTCTAACCTGAAGTAAACAAAAATGTCTCAGTAGAGCAGAGGTAGAGGTTAAGTAAATGTTTCTAACAACGGGGATTTCAAGCAGGACCATTAAAAGTAGATTCCACAGTCTGCATAAAAAGAGTAGAAAGTAATGACTGCCTTTAATCTTTTCTCTGGGTTCTGAATGAGAAATAAAGATTTAGGAACTCACTCTGGAGACAAAAGAGTAGATTTATGACTAGAAATGTGAAGGAAAACGTCTATGCAGCAAGCAAGGAAGATACTCCATTTAAAGTACATTAGTCCTAGTCATTTTAATAGAAAATAAAATCTTTAAATTTGTTTAAATATATTTATCTTTTTCCAAATCACTTATGCCCAGTAATGAAATCAGTATAACCAAAAAAATTAAAATCACTCATAATTCCCAATACCCACTGAACGTACACTGTTACTTATATTCTGAAGTATCTGCTTCTTTTCTGTGCATACTTACACAATATTTTTAATTTTTTTCTAATTCATACCATTTTGTAAAAACTACTCTGTAACATCGTTTCTCACTTAGCAAGTCCAAGTCATCCTTAACCTGTATTACTAAATACTGTTCTTAAGCATACTTTTTAAAATTGCTGCAGATCATTCCTTATTATGTCCACATAGAATTTCTTCCTTTAACACTTCTTTTATTTTCATCTGAATACACATTATTTTCAAATTTGTGTTATTGTAATCAGATCTGCAATTGACATTTTTCTACATGAATCTTTGTGCACATCCCCAAATCTTTCCTTAGGATAGTTTTCTAGAGTGAATTACTGGACCAAGGGCCAAAAACATATTTAAGGATTTGGAAATCTATTTCCCAAATGGCATCCAGAAAAATTGCACTAATATTGTTAGTACAACTCACCAAAGGGGTCTTTGCACACACAGATATACACGTGGACAGATAACTTTATGTATAAAGTGAAGTGAAGTCGCTCAGTCATGTCCAACTCTTTGCGACCCCATGGACTGTATAGCCTATCAGGCTCCTCAGTTCGTGGAGTTTTCCAGGCAAGAGTACTGGAGTGGGTTGCCATTTCCTTCTATACGGGATCTTCCCAACCCAGGGACTGAACCCAGGTATCCCACATTGCAGGTGGACACTTTACCGTCTGAGCCAACAAGAAAAATGTTTTATTTCCCTAATTCTTAGTAGAGTGAAACATTTTTCTTATATTTAGTGTCTTAGTTTTCTTTTTTGGTTTACTGCCTCTTCATGTTATTTGACTGTCTTCTCCCAGTTCATTTGTATTACAGAAAGCTTAACTATTTATATAGTCAACTCTATTAATCTTTTCATGACTTTGCTTATAAAAAGCAAACTGGTTAAGTGTTCAGTCTTGTTCAGTTGTGGCTCTTAAATTTAGACTACATTATAGCTGAAAGAATTACAATATAAGACTACCTCAAGGATTCTTATGTGATAATACAGTCCACTCATTTCACATCTAGCAATGTAATGCTCAAAATAATTCAAGGTAGGCTTCAGCAGTATGTGAACTAAGAAATTTCACATGTACATGTTGGACTTAGAGAAGCAGAGGAACCAGAGATTAAATTGCCAACATCCACTGGATTGTTAAGAAAGCAAGAGCATTCCAGAAAAATCTCTACTTCTGCCTCGTTGACTATGTTAAAGCCTTTGACTGTATGGATAACAAAAAATGGTGGAAAATTCTTAAAGAGGTGGGAATACCAGAACACCTTACCTGCCTCCTGAGAAGTCTGTATGCAGGTCAAGAAGTGACAGTTAGAACTGGACCTGGATCAATGGACTGGTTCAAAATTGGAAGATGAGTAAGTCAAGGCTATATATTGTCATTCTACTTATTTAACTTATATGCAGTGTACATCATGCAAAATGCCAGGCTAGATAACTCACAAACTGGAATCAGGATTGCCAGAAGAAATATCAACAACTTCAGATATGCAGATATTTCTTTAATGGCAGGAAGCAAAGAGGAACTAAAGAACCTCTTGATGAGGGTGAGAGAGGAGAGTGAAAAAGCTGGCTTAAAATCAAAACATTCAAAAAACTAAGATCATAGCATCTGGTCCCATCACTTCATGGAAAAATCTGGAAGAAGTGGGAACAGTGACAGATTTTATTTTCTTGGGCTCCAAAATCATTGCAGATGGGGACTGCAGCCATGAAATTAAAAGACACTTGTTCCTGGAAGAAACGCTATGACAAACCTAGACAGTGTATTAAAAAGCAGAGACATCACTTTGCTAACACAGATCTGCATAGTCAAATCTATGATTTTTCCAGTCATCATATATAGATGTGAGAGTGGGACCGTAAAGAAGGTTGAGCTCCAAGAATTGATGCTTTTTAATTGTGGTGCTGCAGAAGACCCTGGAGAGTCCCTTGGACAACAAAGAGATCAAACCAGTCAATCCTAAAGGAAATCAACCCTGACTATTCACTGGAAAGACTGATGTTGAAGTTGAAGTTCCAAAACTTTGGCCACCTGGTACGAAGAGCCGAATCATTGGAAAAGACACTGATACTGGGAAAGATTGAGGGCAGGAGGGGAAGGGGGCAAGAGATGATGAGAAGGTTGGGTGGCATCATTGACACAATGCACACGATTTTGAGCAAACTCAGGGAAACTTCCCTTCCAGGACAGGGAAGCCTGGCATGCTGCAGTCCANATATTTCTTTAATGGCAGGAAGCAAAGAGGAACTAAAGAACCTCTTGATGAGGGTGAGAGAGGAGAGTGAAAAAGCTGGCTTAAAATCAAAACATTCAAAAAACTAAGATCATAGCATCTGGTCCCATCACTTCATGGAAAAATCTGGAAGAAGTGGGAACAGTGACAGATTTTATTTTCTTGGGCTCCAAAATCATTGCAGATGGGGACTGCAGCCATGAAATTAAAAGACACTTGTTCCTGGAAGAAACGCTATGACAAACCTAGACAGTGTATTAAAAAGCAGAGACATCACTTTGCTAACACAGATCTGCATAGTCAAATCTATGATTTTTCCAGTCATCATATAGAGATGTGAGAGTGGGACCGTAAAGAAGGTTGAGCTCCAAGAATTGATGCTTTTTAATTGTGGTGCTGCAGAAGACCCTGGAGAGTCCCTTGGACAACAAAGAGATCAAACCAGTCAATCCTAAAGGAAATCAACCCTGACTATTCACTGGAAAGACTGATGTTGAAGTTGAAGTTCCAAAACTTTGGCCACCTGGTACGAAGAGCCGAATCATTGAAAAAGACACTGATACTGGGAAAGATTGAGGGCAGGAGGGGAAGGGGGCAAGAGATGATGAGAAGGTTGGGTGGCATCATTGACACAATGCACACGATTTTGAGCAAACTCAGGGAAACTTCCCTTCCAGGACAGGGAAGCCTGGCATGCTGCAGTCCATGGGGTCGCAAAGAGTTGGACAAGTCTTGGATAACTGAACAACAACAGTTCGATAGGTGGGGACATAGTCGAGTGAAATAACCAACATGCCCCAGGCTTCTGTAAGCAGAGGGGATTTCTGACCCTGTAACACAGGAAATATAATATAGTAAAAGATTTATGAACAATGGGGGAAAATTGTCCCTTTCAGTCCAAAATCAGAGTGGTTTTTTGACTGTTCTCCTATGCAGCCCCTAAGATCTGAGAGAGGAAATTTTCTCATGGAATAAGCCATGTAGCCATGAGCCATGCCTACCCTAGGCATTAGTAGAAAGTGAATCTTACACTTACACACAAAGGCAACTAGAAACAATTAGAGTTGTGTAAGAAATTGCTGAAGCAACTACATTTTAAGTCTGAACTTTGAGAAATTGCTTTTTAAAAGGCAGAGGAGTTGTCTCACTTGATATAGATGTCCCAATAGAGAAACATACCTCTTGGATCAGAGTGGAGTCACAGAACAAGAAGGACACAGATACCAGGGGAATTTTTTTTATATAAGACCAATGAAGGGACAGATATTTTTCAGTCACATTTGGCTAGCATTTTGACCAACTTCTCATGGGTTATGGCTCTGATGCCATTTCAACCTGTTTGGTTAAAAATTAGCTCAAGCTTAAACTTCAGGTCATAGAATGGGTTCATCCTCAGTTAATTTTTTCTGTTGTTTTACACTATCTCTAGATCAAGACTTTCATTCACATGTTGTTAACAGCAGCATTCTAACCTGCATGGCCTTGTGTGACAAGTGTAGCCTAGATTTGGGCACACAGGAGGAAAGCAGTAGGCAGAGTCCTTTCAGGTGAGTGCAGAGGCCAAGAGGATTACCATCTGGGGTGCATCCATACCTGACAATAGAACAGTACTCACCTGGGCAGGGTTGTGATCAGGCAAGACCACTGATTTATGAAGACAATATTATCAGAGGAAATTATCAAGTTGACATAAGATATGTGTGTGTGGTAGTTACTGAACACTCAAGCATAGAGCTCAGAAATGGCTTCAGATAAAGCCTTCCCACCTTCTAGCTGTTAACTCTTGGGCAAGCTATTTAATTTATCTGAGCATCAGATTCCCAATTTGTAAAATGATGTTAATATTCTCAACATCACAGAACTGAAGTTGGGATTCAAGGAGATAATGTATATTAAGGATTTAATCTCCCAGCCACAGAGCCACATTTATTTATTGGCTCAGTAAATGGGGAATATTCCTGTCATTATAAATAGTAAATGAGGAAAGTTAATCATGTGCTCCTAGAATAGTCCCTACATAAAAATTCAGGTAAAATGATTATAACCTAATACCTGTCTATAAACTATAATTGATTAGTATTCCACCAATTAGTTTCAGTGAAATTCTAAAGGAAAAAAAAAAGTGAATGTAGAGTAAAAGCTCTAATGTATTACCAAATTAGCTCTAATGCATTACCAAATTACCAAATGCATGGCATTACCAAATTAGGGTGAAAATGAAAACACAGTTAATATTACAAATCACTAGCAATTTCATTTAAAGTTTGGTTGCTTACAAGATTGATAAGAACCTTCTATCCTTATACAGCAAAACCATATATAAATCCACTTATAGAGCCCTTATCATGTACTGGGATTTATGATAACTGCTCTCATCTAAATGATCTCATTTAGCCTTATATTTTATACTCCACTTTGGACTGTTTTCGAGGAATTTGGAGAGGCAAAGCCCACTGGGTACTTTACTCAGATTCAGGGAAATGTGCTATCGGTAAAAAGAGACAGATGGAGTGCTAGAAAAAGACTGTGCATTGGGGCAGAGGGAGTTTTCCTAAGCTAGATAAGGAAGGGCTGGAATGAAGGCAGCCCTGCATGATTTGGATGCACCCAAGAGAGGATGCCAACAGGTTGCAAACTCTTCAAACTGTCCGAGTTCTGGTTCTTGAACTATGAGGATGATCATGTCATGTGTACTTGTACATGCTAAGTCGCTTCAGTCATGTCCGACCCTCTGCAACCCTCTGGACTGTAGCCCGCCAGGCTCCTCTATCCATGGGATTCTCAAGGCAAGAATACTGGAGTGGGTCGCACGCCCTCCTCTAGGGGATCTTTCCAACCTAGGAATGGAACCCGCATCTCTTATGTCTCCTGAATTGGCAGGCAGGTTCTTTACCACTAGTGCATGTTCCATGTTAAATACCATCATTCATTTATTCTCTACAATAATTTTGTGGAGTGGTGAGAGAGAGCAGGGATGTATGAATATCTGTAGGAATGTAGAGACCTACCCCATATTCACATACTTTTTCTGGGTCCTGTATAGCAGCAGTCCTCTACAGTGCTACCTGCCACAGTGCTCCTCAGTGGAGACAAGAAAGAGAAAGCCTACCCTTTTCGCAGAAATACGGCAAACTCCAAATATTTTCCCCAAATATATTTTGAAGGCCAGTCACCCTTTTGAGGAAGGGTAAATTGCAAGTTGATTTATACTTAACAGAAAGCTGATTACTACTGACCACAAATAATTCTGCATACCTCTAGATTTGAGAAATGCCACCACCAATTTAGTGCCTGGGTATTTTTATAGCAATTACTGTTAATGGGAAATAAAGTTCATTTTCAAAACTGCAAACTGAAAGGAGGATTTGAAAGTTGGATTCTGGTTTTCCTGAACTACACAGTGTTTTTCTCCCGCATAAAACACAACAGAGTTGACCCTCTGATCCCAGTGAACCTAAAAGGCCATCTCAGGGAAAACAGGACGTGGTTAAGAACAATGACACCTCTGCAAACCACAGGCAGAGCCAGAAGATGAACAGAGGCCTGGTGTTTTTCAGCAAATCAGAAGAAAAGCATGGGTTCAAAAGGAAAACAATGACTGTGCAAATACTATTGTTATTTTTGCCCATAAACCAAAATTTCCACCTTCCTCCTCATACTGGTCCATTTCCACCTGAATATATACTTAGGGATGGTCTTCCCCACATCCCATGCCCTCTTACCCATGCTCTGAAGCCCATCACGTGGTTCTTATGTCCTTCATCATTATTGTCATCTTTTAAATGACAGGTTTGTTCAAAAATTCTCTATAAGAAACCCCTAGTCATATGAATTACTATATATATATACACATATGTATGATATATGTACATATGTTTTCAACCATAAATATTAAAATTAAACAACCTTGGAAGAATAACTGGGGAGAAGGAATTATGACCAGCTCTCCAAAATAATTCATGTTTAGTCTAAGACTCTTTATAGCCAGAGTTGAGATTTTTGTTAAAATACAGAAATCTGTGAATAGGAGATACTTGGCAGTTTTCACAATTGCTGTTACAATGAAAGCACCTATGAAAATGAGCAAGATTTATTTCAATCAATAAAGCAATAACAATACATTAAGATATTACTCTCCATAACACTCAGCCCAGCCCATTCCTCGTGCAACATTTCCTTTCAATGTCCTTAATCTAGGTACAAGGATTTTTGGAATTTGAAGCAGTTGTAAAGGAAGACATAATCATTTAAACCTAACTAATAGAGGAACATTAGCTCAAGAGCAAAATATGAACCACAATCTATTAAATTTACTATTTCTGCCATTCATCAATTTCACTGATCGTTACAAATTCGTTACAAATAAGACCTATAAAAAGGCAATAGCCAAGGCACTTAAACTAAATGAAAAAGAAAAGTGAAACAATGTCATTTTTCAAGAGTTGACTTTTAAAAGTTCTTTTTTTTTCTTAAATAAAATGCCTCCCTTTTGTTACACTTATAAAAAATAATTAGAAATGGTACCAGTCAATATAAAGGCCCAGATATCTACATGTGAATAAGCTATTCATGAAAAAAGTTGGCTTGTTCCTTTTAATGGTGCCCAAGTACTTAACAGATACTCCTGTTAAATTTGTGTTGAAAATGATATTTCTTCTTCGATCACAGGGATGGTTAGGCTGCTGATCTCATAGTTTCCCATTACATATTCTTCATATTCATTTGAATTTTGCATTTTTTAAAGTTGTTTTAATGTTTTTAAACTCAAAAATACTAAGTTATAAGATCCTTGAGGGCAGAACCTAGTTCATTCATCTTGTTTTTCCTCCCTAATGATTCACAGAGTGGCCCATATCATTAAAACTGCTTAATAGCTGACAGATGAAAGCATTAACATTTGCCCAAAATAGTAACTTTTTTGTCTAAATTCTTGATTTTGAACTTGGCACGTTTTCCTTTGTATTTCCAACTCAGCTTGCTTCACTTGGGTAGCTAACAAGCAGCTTGCTAAGCCAAAATGGCATCTCCCAATAATGAGTTTGGTTATCCAAGAACACCCCTAATTTTAAATTCTGTTTTTCTCTTTACCTTATTTTATGTTCCATCTTGGCACTTGAATATCCTGTCTGTATTTTGCTAGAATGATGTTGCTGATGTAGGTAAAAAATACTTGAAATTTATGTGTTCTGCAATTTCTTACATTTTGTTGCTGGAACACTTTGAAATCCTCTGATTTTGTACAGAAACTGTCAACATAAGGGACAAACTGGTGATTTATAGATAGAAATGTGAGTCTAAATTTCTATGTTGCCAAGCTGCTCATTTTGAAAACACAGTGAATTACAGGATAAGTAAATCCACAGAACTGGAATGTTTCCCCTTATTTCTCCAATGAGTGATAAGCAATGTTCCTCTTCAATGAATAATTTTTGTTTATCTCATTGATCATTTGCACTGAAAAAATGTCTCATCCAAGTTTCTAGTCATCTCTTTTTTAAAAAAGAAATAATTACAGTAATCTTTGGGGGATATTGCATATTAAATATCTGATTCTTTCTTTTGCATTTTATGACAGTTTCTAAAATTATATGCCAATTGGTACTGCAGTTCTGGTTTGGAGACTAACAGCTCAAAGAAAATATGAACTTGATCCAAATTGAGATTATTTTAAAAGCTACATTATATAATAATGCTAGGGATATAAATGTTAGCTAAAGAAAGGGAAGTTACACATACCTTTTTTGGTAAAAAATTTAAAAAAATTAGCTTAGGATAATGAACAAAAACATCTAAAGACTATAATGAAAATGTAACCTCCGACCTACTCAGCAGTAGACTAAAAGCCAGTTTTCCATCAGAAGGTAATAACATTGACCTCCAGAATAGGAACAGAAATTTACTGTCTCTTTCTAATATTTCCCCTCCTTATACTGCCATAATCTCTAACTCTCCTTGTCCTTATCCCAAAATCAACAACCAAATAATAAACCAGAAGTAGCACAAATTTCCTCTCCATTATCGAAGGCTCTTGACTTTTGTGACCCACACTCTAATTTTTTCAGCTCTTGTTTCACGTTTCAACTGGAACATGCAACTTAGCACTTGTTGTTGGATTACTTTTTTCCTTTTAACCGAATTGTAAATTGTCTAATATTAACCACTAACACCAGTGCCTGTGATGTATAAGTCAGTGTTTTACATGTGTTAACCCCTTTAACCCTCATACAGCTCTATTAGTATCCCCATTTTAGAGATGCAAAATAGAGAGATTAAGTAACTTGTTCAAAGTCACAGTTGGCAAAAAGTAGAGCTAGGTTTTGGGTACACAGTCTATGTTCCTAATCAGAATGCTATACTCTCTCAAACACATTTCTACCTGGAAACAACTTCAACCATCTCCTTGAAACCTAAGACAGTACTCCCTGGTACTGGGGATTCCAGGTATCTAGATTGTGGTAAAGAAGATGGGCTTAATTAGACTTAATCATAGACATTTAATAAATTTTTTCTGTTTACTGAACTCTGAAAGGCAGAATAATGGCTTGGAAGATATGTTGTCATTTTCTGGGATCTTTCAAGATTGTTTTGCCAAATGGCAATAAAAAATACTGAGCAAGAATGGTAGAGGACCAAGAGGGCAAAGATGCCTATAGCTACAGCCCAAGCATGATGTGCAGCCTGCTGCTATGTCTTTAGGCTGGGCATGCTAATATCTGGGCTTCCCTGGTGGCTTAGACAGTAAAGAAGCCACCTGCACCTGTAGCTCAAATGTTAAAGAATCTGCCTCCAATTCAGGAGACCCGGATTCAATCTCTGGGTCAGGAAGATCCTCTGGAGAAGTGAATGGCAATCCACTTCAGTATTCTTGCTTGAGAATCCCATAGACAGACAAGCCAGGATGGCTACAGTTTGTGGGGTTGCAAAGAGTTGAGCATGACTGAGCGACTAACACATTTATTCTAATATCTGAATTGGGATATCATTTCAGATCAGTTCAGCTGCTCAGTTGTGTCTGACTCTTTGCGATGCCATGGACTGCAGCATGCCAGGTCTCCCTGTTCATCACAAACTCCTGGAGTTTACTCAAACTCAGGTCCATTAAGTCGGTGATGCCATCCAACCATCTCATCCTCTGTCGTCCCCTTATCCTCCTGCCCTCAATCTTTTCCAGCATCAGGGTCTTTTCAAATGAGTTAGCTCTTCGCATCAGGTGGCCAAAGTATTGGAGTCTCAGCTTCAGCATCAGTCCTTCCATTGAATATTCAGGACAGATATCCTTTAAGATAGACTGACTGGATCTCCTTGCAGTGCAAGGGACTTTCAAGAGTCTTCTCCAACACTACAGTTCAAAAGCATCAATTCTTCAATGCTAGGTTTTCTTCATAGTTCAACTCTCCCATCCATAAATGACTACTGGAAAAGCCATAGCTTTGACTAGGTGGACCTTTGTCAGCAAAGTAATGTCTCTGCTTCTTAATATGCTGTCTATGTTGGTCATAACTTTTTTTCCCAGGAATAAGTATCTTTTAATATCATGGCTGCAGTCACCATCTGCGGTGATTTTGAAGCCCAAAAATATAATGTCTGTCACTGTTTCCACTATNTCTCTGCTTCTTAATATGCTGTCTATGTTGGTCATAACTTTTTTTCCCAGGAATAAGTATCTTTTAATATCATGGCTGCAGTCACCATCTGCGGTGATTTTGAAGCCCAAAAATATAATGTCTGTCACTGTTTCCACTATTTCCCCATCTATTTGCCATGAAGAGATGGGACCAGATGCCATGATCTTAGTTTTCTGAATGTTGAGCTTTAAGCCAAATGTTTCACTCTCTTTTTTCACTTTCATCAAGAGGCTCTTTAGTTCTTCTTCACTTTCTGCCATAAGAGTGGTGTCATCTGCATATCTGAGGTTAGTGATATTTCTCCTGGCAATCTTGATTCCAGCTTGTGCTTCAGCCAGCCCAGCATTTCTCATGATGTACTCTGCATATAAGTTAAATAAGCAGGGTGACAGTATACAACCTTCATGTACTCCTTTCCTGAGTTGGAACCAGTCTGGTACTCCATGTCCAGTTCTAACTGTTGCTTCTTGATCTGCACACAGATTTCTCGGGAGGCATGGTCTGATATTCCCATCTCTTTAAGAATTTTCCACAGTTTATTGTGATCCACATAGTCAAAGGCTTTGGTGTAGTCAATAAAGCAGAAGTAGATTATTTTCTGGAACTCTCTTGCTTTTTCGATGATCCAACAGATGTTGACAATTTGATCTCTGGTTCCTCTGCCTTTTCTAAATCCAGCTTGAACATCTGGAAGTTCACAGTTCATGTACTATTGAAGCCTGGCTTGGAGAATTTTGAGCATTACTTTGCTAGCATATGAGATGAATACAGTTGTGTGGTAGTTTGAGCATTCTTTGGGATTGCCTTTATTTGGGATTGGAGTGGAAACTGACCTTTTCCAGTTCCATGGCCACTGCTGAGTATTCCAAATTTGCTGCAATATGGAGTGTAGTGCTTTGACAGCATAATCTTTAGGATTTGAAATAGCTCAACTGGAATTCCATCACCTCCACTAGCTTTATTTATAGTGATGCTTCATAAGTCCCACTTGACTTCCCATTCCAGGATGTCTGGCTTTAGATGAGTGATCACACCATCATGATTATCTGGGTCATGAAGATTTTTTTAATAGTTCTTCTTTGTATTCTTGCCAACCTCTTCTTAATATCTTCTGCTTTTGTTAGGTCCATAGAATTTCTGTCCTTTATTGTTCCCATCTTTGCATGAAATGTTCCCTTGGTATCTCTCATTTCCTTGAGGAGATCTCTAGTCTTTCCCATTCTATTGTTTTCCTCTATTTCTTTGCATTGATCACTGAGGAAGGCTTTCTTATCTCTCTTTGCTATTCTTTGGAACTCTGCTTTCAAATGGGTCTATCTTTCCTTTCTCTTTTGCCTTTCACTTCTCTTCTTTTCTCAGCTATTTGTAAGGCCTGCTCAGGCAACCATTTTGCCTTTTTTTTTTAAATTTTTTATTTTATTTTATTTTACTTTACAATACTCTACTGGTTTTGGCGTACATTGACATGAATCCATCATGGGTGTACACGAACTCCCAAACATGAACCCCCCTCCCTCCTCCCACCCCCCATCATCCCTCCGGATCATCCCCATACACCAGCCCCAAGCATCCTGCATCCTGCATCGAACACAGACCGGCAATTCATTTCCTACATGATCTGTCTCTTATACACATCTAGATGTGTATAAGAGACAGCCATCTGTCTCTTTTTACCGATAGCA
>SJYX01016154.1:365925-385775 GCA_006410675.1 Oreotragus oreotragus
TCCTCCCACCCTCCATCATCCCTCCGGATCATCCCCATACACCAGCCCCAAGCATCCTGCATCCTGCATCGAACACAGACCGGCAATTCATTTCCTACATGATAGTACACATATTTCAATGCTATTCTCCCAAATCATCCCACCCTCTTCCCCTCCCTCTCCCTCTCCCTCAGAGTCCAAAAGTCCACTCTACACATCTGCGTCTCTCTTGCTGTCCTGCATGCCTTTTTGCATTTCTTTTCCTTGTGGATGGTCTTGATCCCTGCCTCCTGTACAATGTCATGAACCTCTGTCTATAGTTCTTCAGGCACTCTGTCTATCAGATTTAATCCCTTGAATCTGTTTGTCACTTCCACTGTAGTCATAAGGGATTTGACTTAGGTCATACCTGAATGGGAATTGGGATATACTTATGACTTAAAATGACTGTGACACTTCTTGTTACTCAGAATGAGCAAACTAGTCATCAGCCTTTCAAAGTGTCAAAGTAGCGAGTCCATTACCAGAAAAGGATTACTCTCACTACATATAGAGGGTGAGTGAGGAATAAAAATATACTTTTATACTGCTTGTAATAAACACATTTGAACATATTAATTAATCATATTTAAATATACGTTTATGATTTTATTGTGTGTGTTAGTCATTCAGTTGTGCACAACTCTTTGTGACTCCATGAACTGCAGCCCACCGGGCTCCTCTGTCCATGGGATTTCTCAGGCAAGAATACTGCAGTGGGCAGCCATTCCCTTCTCCAGGGGATCTTCCCGACCCAGGGATCAAACCTGAATCTCCCATATTGCAGGTGGATTCTTTACCTCTGTGTCACCAGGGAATCTCATGATTTTATTATGTTAGCCCTATAAATAGGCTCTAGAATTAATGCTGTATGGAATGATTTTTGAAAAGTGCTGTTAAATTTGTAAATGGGAGAGATGTTAGGAAGATAAAATGAGATAGCATGCCAAGAGGGAAATTCAGATTTTTTGAGGGAGTGTTGTGTAGAGGACTCTCTGGTCAGTGATTCACATGATTTTTTCTAATCTAGTAATCAAAAGAAGCCTGTGAAATAGACATCATCCCATTTTGCAGTGGGTGACATTTTGCACGCAAAGGTTACTATGTAAATGCTACTTTATCTTTTAATTTCCATTTTCTGATGACTGTTAAGCTTTGGTATTATTACCCTTATTTTTTATAGTTGATAAAGTAGAGATTTCTTAGAAAGGTCACATATCTTATGCAATGTCCCTTTGACCGAAGAACCAGGGTTTGAATCTAGTCCAGATTCCAACATCTGTATCCTTAACTGAATGATTTCAATCCTTAAAATTAGTTTAACTTCAAGATCACAAATCACTCAATGAATATTTCTAGTCTAGTAAAAGTGTGCACATGGCCCAGGGGCCACAGAGAAAAGAATGAAAATTAGCTCTGTGCTAACATCCAGTTGCCTAACTGACATCTCTGTGTGTATAAGTGAAGGGTCCAAAGCTGGATTTTTTATGTTTTCTCTTAAAACTGCTCCACCGACAACTTTCCTCACTTAGGCTGATGGAAAATCTATTCTTCTATTTGCTCTAACTAGGAAAAACCTGAAATCACCAGTTAGAGAGAGAATATAATATAAATAACAGAGAGAATATAGTATAAATAACTGGCTACTGGATATACATGTGTTAACTGAGTAACCAAATAGGCAAAAAGTGCAAGGGCAGGAAGCAACAACCATGGCTGAGGAACGGGGGCAAGAGATTGGCAATTCTAATACTTAGTGGCTCAGATCTCTAAGGAAAGAAAGCAGACGGGAAGATCACAGGAAGCCAATAGGAAGGAGTAAGTCCCTTCTTCCCCTTTCTTACTGGCACTGCCCCTTTCTTACTGCCTGTTGTCCAAGTCTCACAAGGGACAACTGGCAAAGCCAAAACATGCTTCACAGAGTGCCAAACCCAGCATCACAAAGGCAAATATAAGAAGGATGAGTTTGGAGTTGAGAGTCAATAGCTTATTAACTGGCATACCCATTTAAAAATTGAACCAGATCGTGACTTCCTTTGCTGAAAATCCTGAAAGGACTCACTCACCATTTTCCTAGAGTAAAACCCAAAGTCCTTACAGTGACCCATGGGGCCCTATATAAATTACCCCCCAGGTCTCTGTCCTCACCTCCAGCTCCTACATTCCTCACCCCCTCTGTTCCAGCCTCCTGCTCTTGCTCTTTCTCAGACACACTGAGCATGGCACTGCTACAGCGGCCCTTGCTTAGTTCTTCCCTCTGCCATTCTGGAATGTTCTACCCCAGAGATCCAGAGGGCTAACTCCCTCCTCCCTTCTTCAAGCCTTTGATCACATCTTATCTTTTCAAAAAGACTTAGGCTGATGACACTATTTAATACAGCACTTTGCCTGCCCACCCCAGCCCTGCATCCCAATTCTGTGACCCTGCTCTCTGTTTTCTATTTTTTAATAGCACTCATCACCTTCTATCATATTGTATGAGTTACCTATATACTATGTTTTTCATTACAACCTTTTTCTTGACTGCTGTCTGTCATGTAAGTCCCATAAAAGCAGGGGTATTTGTTTCTTCACTCACATAGTTCAAGCATCTAAAACTATGCCTAGCACGTGGTAGACACACAGTAACTATTGATGGATGTGAAAATATGTCACTTTAGTCAGCTCTGTAAAGTTATTCATTATTTATGGGAATGAGAAGAATGATTAAATTTTGCTATGTTTCCTTTTATGTATAAAAACCTGTATTTTGCCCTCCTTGATAGGCAGGCCCATTTGCTTTTCTTGAGTTAACCTTTGCAGAAGATGGAAAAAGTGCTAAAATGTAGCCATTTAATAAGGGGAGGTTGCCTAGAATAAAAAATTCCTCTCAGATAACCATGAGGTGCTTGTTCAACAGGCAAATAATTGAGTCAATCGCTCAACAGAATATATGAACATAAAATAACAATTGCACCATTGAGATATTAAAAGCCAAATCCATATTTTTATGTGTACATTCCTAATTATTCTCCGTAAGTCCAAAGGGAGCACATTTTAAAAGATTTTTTCCCCCAGCCTGAAGTAATACTTCAACTAATAAAGTGGTAGGTATGTAACTTTATAATATTTTAGTAACTTGAACCAATATGTTTTCTGTACTTTTTCTCAGTGCATATTATATTTCACAATAGAGGAATGAAAACAAATGTTCTAAAAACCATGGACAGCAGGACTTTCATGAATATAGACAGAAAACCAAGAGGTCAACCCCTATACTATCATGCTTCGAGACAACCTGATAAATGGACTTCACAATCGCAAGTCCCCCGGCCCGTCTACCTCTGTGTTCTGGTGTGAAGGTTTTCTCGGCCTCAGTGAGGGTGAGCAGGGGATGCTGGGAAGACCCAGGCAGGCAGGCAGGGCTGTGTTGGAAGGGCCAGCAGCAAGGAGACAAAGGCGCTGCAGTGTTCCCTTGCAGACAGGACAGGATCAAGCTTCCTGTGAGTGATTAGCCTCTGGGGTCCCCAACAATAACAGACTCATGCCTGTTCTCAAAACAAAGTAACAGCTTTCACCAAGCCAATGACTTCTGGCCTGCATGAGCCCTAGGAATCTTCTCCCTCACAGAGACCTCTGAAAGCAAGCCCGGCTCCTCACACCCTCGTGAAAAGTTTAAAAAACAAAACAAAGCTCTTCCTCGAGGCTTTGGAATAAAGACTAGCTAATCCTAGAGAACAGCTGGGATACTCCTGGACAGCCCTGTGTACTTGAAAGAGAGGCCAGAGGAGAAACTGCAGAGACAGAAGAGGCGATAACCTGCTGACCAAGCAATGACAAAGCAGTCACAGGAAGGGAGAGGCCCTGTTCAGCCTGAAGGCAAAACAAACTGGCAGCAGGGCCAGGAAGGCTAACAGGGAAGCTAAAACAGGCGTACCAGGAGCTGTCTCAGCAGGCCTGGGCAGAGAAAGATCCAGCCTTGTCACAGATCTGTATGGGAAAAGATCACCCATATCTCCACCAAACAAGAGAAATGAGTGAGAACCATAAAAGTACTGCACATAATTCTATCTGGGTCACGCACAGTAGTGTGACATGTACATATCACATGAGGATGTCAATGCTGCTGCTGAGGATGTCAACAGTGAAACACAAAAAGGAAGATTCCTCAGAGCATTCTCTTCCCCTAAAAAGGAGCTCAGTGGTTTCCTGAACCATCCCACTTTACTGAAATTACTGATTTCCTTTCTACTCCCTAGTACTCAGGAGTCCTGCATGCCTTCTTTCCTTATCCCATATCTAAGATACATTAGGAAGAAGTTGCATATTTAGGAAGAGGTTACATGGAATGGCCCTTGAGAGTAACGTGATAAAGAAAAGCTAGGGTTCACCACTATCCTCTATAGCCTCCCTCCTTCCTCCCATCTCTGTCTTTCTGTGCTAAACACACACACAGCCCTCCTTTGAGGGCTTTATTTGCCTTTCTTGGTTCCTAGCAAAAGTTACTTCGTTACTTCCTTGGAAAAATAAGGACAAAAGTAAAGGCCTGTTTCCAAAAGCACACTCCTTCGGAAATGTTGACTACATGAATCCCCATCTTTTAGAGACAGGTACAAATCTATTCTGGCTTCCCTCATAGCTCACTTGGTGAAGAATCCATCTGCAATGCAGGAGACCCTGGTTCAATTCCTGGGTCGGGAAGATCCACTGGAGAAGGGATAGGCTACCCACTCCAGTGTTCTTGGGCTTTCCTTGTGGCTCAGCTGGTAAAGAATACACCTGCAGTGTGGGAAACCTGGGTTCAATCCCTGGGTTGGAAAGATCCCCTGGATAAGAGAAAGGCTACCCACTGCAGTATTCTGGCCTGGAGAATTCCATGGACTGTATAGTCCATGGGGTCACAAAGAGTCAGACACAACTGAGGGACTTTGACTTTCACAAATCTATTCTCCATTCAAGCTGGAAAACCACATTTGGAAGAAAATCTGCTGAGAGCATAAGTAGGCCTGGAGCTTCTTCCTTTCTAGCAGGATCCAGCTACTTTTTCCTAATGGTTAAATATATTTTGCAAACTTGGTAACTTTCAGCCAAAAATCCTTTCCCAACAGAAATGTTCATTGGCAGCAAATAATGTGGTCCTGAGAGCAATTGCATCTGTGATTTTGGTTGCAAAACTGCTTCAAGCCCTTCCTCAAAAGCTAATCAGCCATAAATCTGTTAGCATGGCCATTACCCTCGAAATGTATTGTATGAACTCCATTTTGGACACTTTTGCTTTTGAAATGTCTCCTGCACAGAGTGATCTTTTCTCAGTTACTGATTTATTTAAATTGAGCACCTTCCTTCAAACTTATCTTTTCAAGAAACTCAGTCACTGTCACTGTATAGTTAATATGTTTGGGGGAAAAACTAACCACCCACAGTGCTCATCTCTGGGAACTCCAACCTCCATATCCCCCACTGAAAGTCAAGTTTGTTCTACAGGATCCATTTTTTTTGGTCACAGCAAATAAACTTGATCAGAGTTGAAAAACCTACCCTGGCCAGTTGATTCGTTGGCTACCTAGAATGAGTCAACCAACTAATTCTCTCTCTCTCATGAGTTTGAACCAAAAAAGCATGGAAACAGACTTCAATCAAGTATGCCTCTAAATTCTAATATTTTTTCTCATTCCCCAAGAAAACTTGATGGTGCTTTAGTCTCCATAATTTGCATGACAAAACTTTGATTAGGTTTTCCAAATATAAATTTCTTATTGAAATATGAAGGATAGATATTTAAATGCCCATGACCTTCCTCTCCATCACTAAAGAGTCAGACATACATGTGCCATCTGGAGTAGACATGCTTCCTTAGCTGAAACTCAGGGCTGCAGTCAGCAAATGGGAATATCCGATCTGTAGGATCAAATAAACTTGAGGTCACCATGTTGGACCATGTGTAAGCAATGAAAGCCAGTCTCGTGAAAGAGTAGACAGACAGGATCAAGATAACTAGAGCTGAAATAAAGCATGCAGAGCCTGAGAAATGGAGTAAGGACATTATGTGACCCTTGGGAGACCCAGAACTGATTCTGTTTCTTACATCTACCCAGCTCCAGTTTACAGAAGGGCCAACTCTTTTTGACTCTATGTTTGGAAGCTTGGTTTACCATGGACTCCCCTTTTTTCTTGGCACAGAGCTAAAAGGTTTCTGTTCCTTGAAGTCAAACCAGGCTTAATTTAAGGGACCAATAACAGGTGATCTGGTCTTCAGATTATTACAGCAACAGATATAAAATACACTGTCCTTTGACTATAGTAATTTTGGACTTTTGCTGATTTTAGCTATGTATACATTTTAACCATGTATACATTGTCTGAACGTACTATAACCCAAAGTGTTAGATTTTAAAGTGATAAATGACATGTTGGATGAAGCATAACTTTGTTGTATGGTATTTACTTTTTCTTCTTTTTGATGTCTTAAAATCATTTATTATACATAAGGCAGATAATGTGGTCATAGGTGTTTGTGAACTGAAACTGTACAGTTCAGTTAGGTATGGTTATTGAATAATGTTCCTGGATGAGAGGGAAAAGATTATGACCTGTCTTTGAAACTTTTAATAAGTAGAAGCAAATGATCATTTCACTGATTTTTTAAATTAATTTTTATTGAAGGATAATTGCTTTACAGAATTTTGTTATTTTCTGTCAAAGCTCAACATGAATCAGCCATGGGTATACATATATCCCCTCACTCTTGAACCTCCCTCCCATCTCCCTCCCCGTCCCACCCCTCTAGGCTGATACAGAGCCCCTGTTTGAGTTTCCTGAGCCATACAGTAAATTCCTGTTGGCTATCTATTTTACATATNTTTTTTAATTAATTTTTATTGAAGGATAATTGCTTTACAGAATTTTGTTATTTTCTGTCAAAGCTCAACATGAATCAGCCATGGGTATACATATATCCCCTCACTCTTGAACCTCCCTCCCATCTCCCTCCCCGTCCCACCCCTCTAGGCTGATACAGAGCCCCTGTTTGAGTTTCCTGAGCCATACAGTAAATTCCTGTTGGCTATCTATTTTACATATGGTAATGTAAGTTTCCATATTATTCTTTCTCACCCTTTCCTTCCCTCTCCCCATGTCCATAAGTCTATTCTCTATGTCTGTTTCTCCATTACTCACTGATTTTATGTTCACACTAAAACTATACAACAATAATAAAAGCTAATCATTCATTCTAACTTTTAAAAATACTTTAGAAAGAAAGCTAGAGAAATGTTTGTAGATCTTTCAGAAAATCAGATATCTAATCAGTGGAAAGGCCAAAATTTAAACTTAGCTGTCCTTAAGTGGCAAATCTAGCAATGTCTCCAAAAGTTCACGAAGCAATCTTTATTTTGAAATAAGGCAAATTTGGTCCAGAAATATTGTGTTATCTGCTTTATAATGTGGTACCTGAGGATATCCACTCACAAACTATTCTCCTAACAGACAGGTGTTCAATATCAAATGCCAAGAGTTCAAGGGCTGATCTGTGGATATCAAAGTGATGTTACTGTAGACATTTTAATGGGCTCCTGGGGAGAAAAGAAGCCACGTCAGTCATCAAGACGTAGAACAAACAGGGTATAATTCACGCCTCTTCTTAACTTTTCTTGTTTTTAGAACTATCTCGCTTTGTGTATGATTCTTGTGAACTAAAAGGAGGCGTTTTCTTCCTTTAAATGCCAAGAGTTCAAGGGCTGATCTGTGGATATCAAAGTGATGTTACTGTAGACATTTTAATGGGCTCCTGGGGAGAAAAGAAGCCACGTCAGTCATCAAGACGTAGAACAAACAGGGTATAATTCACGCCTCTTCTTAACTTTTCTTGTTTTTAGAACTATCTCGCTTTGTGTATGATTCTTGTGAACTAAAAGGAGGCGTTTTCTTCCTTAATTTTTTTTTTTTAATGTCTGTCTTGTCTCCATCCTCAATACCTCCCTTCACATTCCTCCTCACCATACATGCACTTCTTTTTGATCCTTCTTTCTTTTCTAAATGTTGCCATATCTGTATCATTTAATAATTATTTCCCTTTATAATCTACTACAACATCACAATTAGCATTTTCTGAATAAAGAGGTATTTACTTTGGGTACACAAAAAGTTTATAGTACACGCACTGTCCGGAGGCTACTTTATCAGGTTACTTGGGTTAAACCAAATGCAGTATAGTATGCCTACATTCAAATCTTGACTCTCCCATTTATTTGATATGTGATAGTGGGCCAGGTATAAACTTTAAGCTTCAGTTTCTATATCTGTGAAGTGTGGGTCACAGCAGTAACAGCCTCCTACAATTATTTTGAGAATTAAATAAATGAATGCCTATGTGGGCTTCCCTGGTGGCTCAGAGGGTAAAGCGTCTACCTGCAATTCAGAAAAACGGGATTCGATCCCTGGGTAAGGAAGAGCCCCTGAAGAAGGAAATGACAACCCACTTCAGTACTCTTGACTGGAAAATCCCATGGACAGTGAAGCCTGGTAGGCTTCATGGGGTCACAAAGAGTTGGACACGACTGAGCAACTTCACTTTTGACTTATAGACAATGTAGAGTAGTATTTGATAAATAATAGAAATTCATAAAATGTTTAGCTATTATTTTGTTATTTAACTACTAGAGTTTAGTTGAAAGTCATAAAAATTGAGACAAAAAATTAAAAGATATAAATGTAATACTTTTATTTTGGATCCCCTTCCTTTAACTTATCCTGATAATTTTGACTTTTGAATGATCTAAGTAAATGGTTTCCTGCTAATTGAGATGCAAAATGATTAAGATTCTTCCTGATCCCAGTAACATGTTTTTGTTACTATGGTCTAACAGTGACCTTACTAAACAAAACAGGTTCTGCTATCTAATTATTAGCAGAAAGAATCATTTAAGATTAAGTACACTAAAACTGAAATTATCAACTTCAAATACATTCTCTGGCGTTTAATTGGTTTTTATCCAAAAGTCTTATATGAGGTCAAATCATTCAATTACCCAAAGGCATAGTTTTCAATTAGTTAATAATAGAGGCCTCACAAATATCTAAATTGATTAAAATTTGACATATGCCTAAGTGTCTTTTTTTCCCTTCCATTGATGATAGCTGGTAATCATATATATCCATTTTAATATTTTACATCTAAAATGTTGTATGATAACATAAAAGGGCCTATACTATAGTCTGTATTATCTATTTATAAAAATGTTGGGCCTTTCTACAGATATTTCTCTGATGTGGAGTGATCATCCATTCTGTCCTGTTTTGGGGCTAGAGCCACTAATTTTCCTTATCCATGTCCTTTTCAACTAACTATCAGATCTTACGGTTCTCCTCTCTCAACTGTCACCATAGAACGCTGCCAGAGATTACATCCTTGTATTTACCGCAGGGCCCTTTGAGAGAATTAATATTACTCTGAAAGTTCTTAGTGTTATTCTTAGATCAAGCCAGATTATCAGAAGTATGTACCAGAACTGCTTTTTTACTTTAAAGCTAACCGACTATACTAAGAAAGGGAGGTTTTCAATTGCAGGCTTTGGAAACAATAGCATTATTTATGTCTTGGTGAGGATCTTGTCTATGATATCCATAAAAACAACAACAAAAAGTACCTTCTGGTTGTAATGTAATTATGTTTTATCTGTCTGCTATGAGGTCACTCATTCATTGCAGACAAGTTAGTCATTCAGAATCAGTCAAAACTCAGGATTTTTGGCTCCAGGTAAGGGGTCTAAATAAAAATCCTTCCCCATAAGAGCTATTTTTCTCTCTTTCAATTCCAGTCTAATTTATCTAAAACATTTCTTAAAACTCAAGTGTCTTATAAGCACTGTGTAATGGGTTTCACTGTTTGGTTTCTGTGGCTTATCATAAACACTGATAACTTCTTGTGTACATTAACTAATAGGCCTCTTTCAAAGTATGCTGACATTTAGTTTAGCGTTAAATGGTTTTTAATGAGTTCCACCCCATCCCCCTCCATCCTGAGTTTCTGCATGTGAAGCCCATGTTCTCTATAGTACAGAGAGCTAGTGATACTGTGTGTTCCAAAGAGTGAACCAAGTCTGGATCCTAACTGGATAACTTCAAACTAAATTGCTATCATGAAGACAAAATGTTCTCATGACTGACTATGTTTTTCTTAATTTTTCACTTGCTTATTGGCACCCCATAAACATAGGCTCTGTATCAGTGTATTTCTTCCAAATGATGTGAAGAGTTTAACAATTATTTGAAGAATTGATCTTTGGGAAATTCAGTCAAGTTCTGTCTACTCGGAATGTTGTATAAATTTTATTAAAGATTTGGGAATAGTGGTAGTGTTTATCAGGCCACACTTTTTCAATAAATGCCTCTTGTATCAGTGTATTTCTTCCAAATGATGTGAAGAGTTTAACAATTATTTGAAGAATTGATCTTTGGGAAATTCAGTCAAGTTCTGTCTACTCGGAATGTTGTATAAATTTTATTAAAGATTTGGGAATAGTGGTAGTGTTTATCAGGCCACGCTTTTTCAATAAATGCCTCAGTTTTCCCATTCACATTTTTCCTTCATCATAGAGAAATTTCTCGGGACTCAACCAAGTGAAGAAAGACAAAAACAGTGATTTAGCCAAATTAGAGAGCAAAAAGTTTCTACTCTAGGCAATCAGGCCAGATGAACAACTCATTTTATGTCTTAGGAGCATGTGTGTGTATGTGCCTATATGTGTTTATATGAATACACACAGATGCGATCCTTCCTTTCTTTGACATTTGTATGGATGTACATTGACTTTCCATTTTAGTCCTTCATGTTGAACCCAAAGCACCTGACATCTTATTTTCTCTGCCAACACAGGTCTACAGCACTTGGGCAGGTGAGAATAAGACCAACAAGAACAAAGACCCCATCTCTTCTTTCTGTTGCATTGTGTCTTCTTTACTACCACTGTCCTTGATTTCAAAAATGTCCCAGTTCACTGCGTGCATGGTTCAGGAAGGGGAAAAAAGAATAAAAATACTATACCATATACAGTATCTTTACAGAAATTCACATAAATATTTTATAGACTGTACAGTAAATAATGTATATGTTTAGAAAGGCAATGTAAATATTTTATAGACTGCAGAGTAACTGTTAAGGTAAAAAATGAAATCACTATGTTTGGAGAAATACAGTATGGTCTAAATGGTACCACACAATTTTACTGTTACTTGGTACAGTACACTTCGTAAATCATTGCATTCTCTGCATTACCTGGGAGTTCAAAAATCCCAGCTGCTAAGGGGGCTCCTCCCACTTCTCCCTGCTGCTCTGAAAGACCCCCACTCCCACCTTAACACTCAAGGCCCTGCTTTGAACTATGACAGTGATCAATACCTGCTCCTTGAAAAACTGAACCAGAGCATGTGCACGAACTCACCCAGATAGCCGCATTTTCATGGGGAGAGTGGTGAGAAAACTGACCAGGAAGAGACAGAGAAAAATACTCAATGAATTCCAGATGAACCTGAGTTGCTGCATATTTTTTCAGGTGGCTGAGGACACATCATCTTGGTTTCCCAAAACCTGCTCCTTGTGAGTCTTGATTGGTCAGTCCAGAGTTCAGCTATGTATCAATGCCCTTGTGATGCTTAAATATTATAATATTTACCAGATTGTGTGGGGAAAAGACACAGGTTTGTTCTGAAAAATGGACAATCCGCATATCAAAATCTTCAGAGGAAGGGCAGAATCGGATCAGGCAGCCTTTTTTTTTTTTTTTTTTTTCCCAGCTAACTGAAACAATGGGAATCCGGAATAAGTGGTAGGATGTGAGGGCAATCTGGTTGTGACATCTGTCACCCCATTGATTGCCAGGGTTGATTCAGCTGATGTAACTGGCTAGGCAAGTGTCCCCTTCCTCCCTCACAGCTCCCTACCTCCCCATCCCACCCCCACCCCCACCCCACCCCACTCCCCANTTATTTCAGAAGACTGATTTTGGCAAAGTTATTTATTCCCTTTAAGCTTTGGAGATTTTTATGAGGTACATTACAACTTAAAACTAATGAAAGGTTTCAATTGTGTCAACTTCTCCTTCTGAATATTTTTCCACACAGCAGATTTTTTAAAAAATAACTTTGATTTTTGATAACCAAGGATCTGTGTTAGCCAAGTTTTATGGCATTGAGCCAAAGATTTGCAAAGTAGCTTGAATAAAGTGGAGAGAAGAACCAAGAAGCAGAGGATGCAAGGATTATTGGTGTTGGTTTTGAATTCTTGTTGTCCCAGCTCAGTGTTTGGTAAGTCACTGAGCTTCCAGTAGGATGAAATAGAGGATGGGTTTTGGTCTCCAGTTGCCTGTGAATTGGAAGACAGTGTGTGGTTATTCCTGGCAGATAGTACCTGAATTCATTTTTTACAGATCTGTTTCAGATGATGGTTCCATTTTGATGACCCTTTTTATGGGGAATCCTGGGATATTAAATAACATTCTGTTACTTATAGGCAAAGTTGTACCCAATTCATAGAGGAAACAAGTCACATTTACCTGTTTCAAATGCAAACTGATGTGAACGATTGGTTGTGTGTGAATATTCAAACAGCTCCCACCAATATACAGTTCAAACCAGTACTTGATAGAAATGTGTTTGCAACTACCACATTTGATAATGAATTCTTTAAACCATACCTCAAGGCATACTGAAACTGCAGGCTTCTCAGTATTGTCCAGATGCGTGATCCTGAAGACGAAAATGCCTATACAAGTTGAGTGCCCAGCCATTAACCTAGTCATACTGAGGTCTCTTGTCAAAGTTGCATTCACCTAAATATGTTCAGATAATTTGTGTGTGAGTGTCAAGAGGATGTCACAAAAACCAAACCCTGTAGCTTTAAATTAATTGACCTTTGAATTTTGTCTACTTTTATTTCATAAAATTCTCAAAACAGTGTTTAAAGTTTCAGTATTAGGATGTTTCAGAATTGCTACACAAAATATAAAAGGAAAACTGCAGGATATTATTTTATTGTGTACTTGAAGCCATACAGAGTATCATGCACACTCAAAAGCTTACTACTTCAAGAACTCAGTGTCTTATCCATTTTATTAGTTAGCAGTACTGCAGGGTGGAACTTGAACTTTCTAGTTCAAGCCAGACTTCTCATGACCTCATCTGGGTCCTCTCATGTGACTGACTGCAGTCATTTGGCAGTTCATCTGGGGCTGACTGGTGTCAGATGACTTTGTTCACAGGTCTGGTGGTTATGGTGCAATGTGTCAGCTGGAGCAGTGGGGTGTCTTGGCTCTCTGGCTCTGATCATCCCTTAGGCTAGCCCAGCCCTACTCAAATGGTGGCACTGGCAGAGGTTCCAAAACTCAGTATGAAAAAGGACTTTAAGTCCCATTTTCAAATTGCATTGACCAAAATATTTGTGGTTAGGCCCAAAGCAAGTGTGGGTCAGGTCCATGCAAGGTCTCGGATATAAAGTGAAAATTTCAAGACCATTATTTCATTGATCTCTCATACATATTAGTAACATGTGTAAATTCAATTTTAATAACCTATGGAGAAAACTAGATTAAAATTTGAAGCATCTATTTTTAAGAATTGATGTCTTTAAAAGATATAACTGCCTCTAAGGGAGCAGCTTCTTTGAATAGCATCATTGTTTTTTCTCACATCATCCTATATTGTTAGGAGTTCAGTCATTCCCTAGTCCAATATGCTTATTTCTATGTAGAAAGAACTCCACTAAGTTAACACCCTTGGCCTCTCTACAGCCCCTCACTCATTGCTCCTCTCAGGAGGAGGGATGAATTATCTTTGATATGTTCAAGAATATATGGGTAGTTCTTTCTTCTGACCTATGGAGGTGAAGCTAGCTGAAGACAGCAAATGCTCTTTGCATGAGGTAAAAGCAGAGAGCTGCCCAGTATGACTGGTAGGTAAATCTATTTAAGTCTGTAATTCAATATTGCAAAGATCACCTGTCCACAGCTATAAGCCACATGATCCAATACCATCTTTATATGTAATAAAGGTGATATTTTTATCTCCCATTTGCCTTCATCTTTGTCTTCTGTCTCATTTGAATCAGAATTTAGTTCCCTTCAAATTCTAATGTTGGTTGTGGGAATATATGACATTAAACCTGTCCAGCTCAGAGTTGTAAGTAATATATGGAATACAAATTTAAAATGTACTTATTCTATTCTGTTTTCTTAAGTGCAATATCTACTGTGCCCACCACGATAGACTCATCTGAATCATTTGTTAAAAATTCTTATTTCTTCTCCCCCACCCAGACCTACTAAATTTCTGAGAATAAGGGTCAAAGAACTGATTATTTTTAATAAATACACAAGATGGTTATGAATTTTAAATTGCTTTTTAATTATATAAGGAAAGAAAGTGTATTATTTTTATTTTATTGGAGTGTAGTTGATTGACAATATTATGTTGCTTTCAGGTGTACAGCAAAGTGATTCAGTTGCACATATGCATATATTCATTCTTCTTCAGATTCTTTTCTCATATAGGTTATCACAGAATACTGAGTAGAGTTCCCTAGGCTATAAACAGCTCCTTCTTGATTATCTATCTTATATATCATAGTATGTATATAGTAGTATGTGTATGCTGTCTCTTATACACATCTAGATGTGTATAAGAGACAGCCACTCCCCACCCCCCGCCAAAGTTGCATGCTCAGTCGAAGAGGACAACCATCCCCGATAGAGGAGGACTGCTCTTCCGTCAAGGGTATACAAGTAGCTGTGCTCCCCTGCTAGAACCTTCAAGCAAGCTCTCAAGGAATAAGTGGCAATCTACAGATCACTAGCATATTTCCACAGTTAGTTACCTGAAGAGCAAAAGAGGAGGTTTGCCTCCTTTGTGTGTTTTAAATGGCTGCAGTAATAATATCTTTGAGAGAGATACACTCCAAACCTTTAATAGAAACAAAAACAAATACCTAGCCAAAAAAGAAACCTATAGGTTTAAATACTATACGTTGTTGTTCAGTCACTAACTTGTGTCCAACTTGCAGAGCTCTTTGATTAGTGAGTCAAACAACAAGAAGCAAAGGAGAACTAAAGTGAGAGAACACAGAAAAGAACCCGGGAAACAGTGGGAAAGAAAAGATAAATTGGAAACCACAACAGATTAAGGCTGTTAAACCATATTAAAAAAGAATCCTACTGAAATGCTGTAATTCAGGGGAGAGAGTGGGAGGCTAAGAGGAAAAGACAGTAAAATGTCCCCAAAGGTACTAATCCAAGGAACACAATCACCTGGGAGCTTTTTAAAATGTCGATTACTAAGCCTTCCTCCTTCCCAGAATTCTAATCAGAAAGTTTATCGTGTCAGCAAATGTGTGTTTCGGTACAAGTAGATAGTGAGACACATTTTGAGAATCGCTTGATTATCACAGCAAAATGTGAGGGCAAAGAGGGTTGGATGGAGGAATAGGAAGGATGTATGAATCAGAGCAGGACTAGCTAAGCATTCCACCCCATCCCGTACATCAGCTGTAGCAAATATGTGACAACAAATATCACTATCATTGTATATAACGAATACCATGCTTTTTTATTTGGGTATAGTTACTTTACAGTGTTGTTAGTTTCTGTTGTACCAGGAAGTGAGTCAGCTATATGTATACATATATCCCCTCCCGCTTGGACCTGCCTCCCATCCCATCCATCTAGGTCACCACAGAGCACCGAGCTGAGCTTCCTCTGCTATACAGCAGGTTCCCACTAGCTATCTATTTTACACATGGGTTAAGAATGTTAAATTTCCTTCAACATTAGCAAAAAAAAAAAAAAAAAAAAAGAGCAAGGAGGAGGCAGTTACGTTCAAAGTGCATGCTCCTCTAAAACAGGGCGCCTTACTATAAATCCTATCAATCATCCTAGAGAAGCATGAGGTTTGTTTTTTAATACTTTATACCTAACCAATAAATGATGGAATACATAACCAATAAATGATGGAATAAATAACCAATAAATGATGGATGGTCTCCTTTTCAGTTAAGCTTCTCTTTGACTCTTTGTGTATAAGAGGACTTTGAAACAAAGAAAAGACATTTGTTTTCTTTAGTGGTATGGGAACATTGCAACAAGATAAATTAAAACCGTGAGAAAAGGGAAAACAAAACAGAGAAGAAGCGTGCTTAGGTTATCAGTTTCTGCATACCAATCTACTTCAACCTTATTAATGACTAAAATCCACAGCCACTTTATCGTATCCCACAATTGTGTGGGACAGAAATTTGGGTTGGGCTCAGCTGGATGATTCCTTTGTTCCACATGGTATCAGTGGTGGTTACTGGTGGTATTCAGGTGGGGGATGGGCTGGTTTAGTGTGTCCAAAATAGCTTCATTCTGCTGCTGCTGCTAAGTCACTTCAGTCGTGTCCGACTCTGTGTGACCCCAGAGACGGCAGCCCACCAGGCTCCCCCATCCCTGGGATTCTCCAGGCAAGAATACTGGAGTGGGTTGCCATTTCCTTCATTCTATGTCTGTCTTATCGGAGGAAAGGACTAGAAGGCTGGGCTCAGCTAGGACTGGAATACCTTGATATAACCTCTGCTGTATGGCAGGCTCAAGGTATCTAAACAGAAAGAAGAAACCACTTACTTTTCAAGGCCTGAGACTGGAAACTCACACAGTGTCACTTCTGTCCTATTCTATTGGTCATAGCAGTCACAATGCTCAGATTCAAGTGCAGAGGACGGACCCTACTTCTTAAGGAATGAAGTGTCAAAGAGTTTTCACCCAGATAGCTTAAGTCTACCACTGAAAATGGCTGTGGAGATTAATACAATATTTCATTCTTTGATGGCATCTTCAGACATCAAGGATGGCTGCATTTGTAATTGTTGCTTCCTTCTCCTATCCAACCTCCAAAGTGAAAAAGTTTTCAAAGGATAGTTAAACTTATGAAATCAGGGTTTTCATTAACATGATTCAGTCTTTTTTCCTTACTAATACTGTATGAAGTTCAAGCAGACATCCCAAATTTGTTTTCTGTATAATGACCCTCTGGTATATGTTAGCTTGTTTTGAAGTGTATTGCAAATAATATATAGTTCATAGTAACTAAAATAGTTTTTCAAATAACTTACTTGTAATTTAAAATAGAGTTGGGTTCAATATCACCCTTGCACACATGTAAGGTTACATGTAGTAATTTCCTAGAAGTCTCCCCCAGTATTGACTAAGCCTGTGGGAAAGTTCCTAGTAGGTAGAAATCACAAGGCAGTCCTGGTGATGAAGAAAGAAATTCCTTTTCAGATGTAATTTCTCAGCTGACATGCAAAAGATGAGTGGGAGTTAACTGTGCTGAGTTAAGAGTGTTTCAGGCAGAGGTAATGTATATAAAGGTCTTGAGACTAAAACAGGTTTGTCTTAAGTCTTGTCTTAAACAAGCATGGAAGAAGATCAAGACATGGGACAGCCAAGTTATGCCAGGCAGTGACTTGAAGTCATTAAGAATCACTTGGGCAGGTATGGAATACTCAAATATAGAATTAAAAAAAACCCAAAATGAAAAGCCAAGAAATTGGCTTTATTCATTAATCACAGCAATATTCTCCAGTTAAATCTTATCAGATTTGCAATTTGTAGAACTGGCTAGGTTTAGTATCATACCTTTTCATGCCTCCTATGTGCCTTTTAAAAATAAACACGGCCATTGAGAAACAGCTAGTAAACGGAGTGAATCAAGGTAACTTGAGATCCTAGTACCATTAACAAAATGATAAGTTGATTTAAATGTTTCTAAAAAATTTCATCATGGAGTTGTAAAAAATTTTTCCCAGCGTATCTCCTTTGATTAAATTCCTTCTTATTTTATAGAAGATGGAACTGAAAACCACAGAAGTTGAGGGACTGCATCCCACAGCCAGTTGGAAAAAAAGTGGTTGGAGGGCACTCATTATTGCCTGATATTTCCAGACCATCACAACCCACCATATATCCCTGGATGAGCCAGTGAGATCCCTGACATATACCTTTCAGTTTTACATGAAAAAAAGAAATCAATGTCTATTGCAAAGCATCACAGATTGGGTTCTCCACAAGCTGGACTCTGAAACAAAGATGAGCATTTAGTAGAAAGTGCTTTAAGGGTCAACACCTGTGTGGGGAAAGAAACAGAAGCAGGATGAGCAAAGAGAGAATCTCCCAAGCCTGCAGGGAACACTAAGACCTAAATAGGCCTTCAAAGTGGTCTTTCTTGTGTTGGATCCAGAGAGCCAAGTCTGTACACCTATGCATCAACGTATCATTGTGTTTGGGCTGCCCCAGGAAAGGAACAAGTGGCTCTTTCTAGAAGATACCAATCCCAAAGATGATGAATACCTGAGTTCTGGCAATCAAAGCTTCCCAGAAGCTGGGATGCAACTGCTTCCCATGATAAGCAGGGAGAGCAGAGCAGCTCAGCACAAGATCCAAGGCAGAAGCATCATCACTTCTCCACAGCCCCACTGTGACCACCTCCATTAAGCCCTCAACAGTCATTCCTGAACTCTTGCAGTATCCCCTGGATGGTATACTGACTTCAGGCTTTGCCCTGCTCCACATTGGCCACATCACAGACAGCGTCCACCTCTCAAAACATGAGATCACATCTTTGGCTTGCTAGAAAACCTCTAGTGAATTTTTATCTTAGACATAGTGAAATCTAGATCCTTCACCATAACCTGTAAGGCCCTTCTCAATCTGGCCCCTTGTCTTTATTGTTTTCTCTTTTTAAAATACAATATAGATTGTAAGTGTACAGTTCAGTGGGTTTTGGCAAATGCACACACCCATGGAACTGCCCCAGTTATGATCCAGGAAATTTTGCTTCACTGCAGAAAGCTCTCTTGTGTACTTTTGCAGTGATCGGTCCTCCCACCTACACTGTATTTTAATTTTAAAGGTTTTGCAGCAATTTAAGTGGATCACAATAAACTGTGGAAAATTCTGAGAGAGATGGGAATACCAGACCACTTGACCTGCCTCTTGAGAAATCTGTATGAAGGTCAGGAAGCAACAGTTAGAACTGGACATGGAACAACAGACTGGTTCCAAATAGGGAAAGGAGTACCTCAAGGCTGTATATTGTCACCCTGCCTATTTAACTTCTATCCAGAGTACATCATGAGAAACGCTGGACTGGAAGAAACACAAGCTGGACTCAAGATTGCCGGGAGAAATATCAATAACCTCAAATATGCAGATGACACCACCCTTATGGCAGAAAGTGAAGAGGAACTAAAAAGCCTCTTGATGAAAGTGAAAGAGGAGAGTGAAAAAGTTGGCTTAAAGCTCAACATTCAGAAAACGAAGACCATAGCATCCAGTCCCATCACTTCAAGGGCAGTAGATGGGGAAACAGTGGAAACAGTGTCAGACTTTATTTTTTGAGGCTCCAAAATTACTGCAGATGGTGACTGCAGCCATGAAATTAAAAGACGCTTACTCCTTGGAAGAAAAGTTATGACCAACCTAGATAGTATACTCAAAGCAGAGATATTACTTTGCTGACTAAAGTCCATCTAGTCAAGGCTACGGTTTTTCCTGTGGTCATGTATGGATGTGAGAGTGGGACTGTGAAGAAGGCTGAGCACCGAAGAATTGATGCTTTTGAATTGTGGTCTTGGAGAAGACTCTTGAGAATCCCTTGGACTGCAAGGAGATCCAACCGGTCCATTCTCAAGGAGATCAGCTCTGGGATTTCTTTGGAAGGAATGATGCTAAAGCTGAAACTCCAGTACTTTGGCCACCTCATGCGAGGAGTTGACTCATTGGAAAAGACTTTGATGCTGGGAGGGATTAGGGGCAGGAGGAGAAGGGGACGAC
>SJYX01016154.1:385999-406947 GCA_006410675.1 Oreotragus oreotragus
CCCTCCCAGCATCAGAGTCTTTTCCAATGAGTCAACTCTTCGCATGAGGTGGCCAAAGGATTGGAGTTTCAGCTTTAGTATCAGTCCTTACAAAGAACATTCAGAACAGATTTCCTTTAGGATGGACTGATTGGATCTCCTTGCAATCCAAGGGACTCTCAAGAGTCTCCTCCAACACCATAGTTCAAAAGCATCAATTCTTCGGCACTCAGCTTTCTTTATAGTCCAACTCTCACATCTGTACATGACTACTGGAAAAACGATAGCTTTGACTAGATGGACCTTTGTCAGCAAAGTAATATCTCTGCTTTTTAATGTGCTATCTAGCTTTTCTTCAAAGGAGCAAGTGTGTTTTAATTTTATGGCTGCACTCACCATCTACAGTGATTTTGGAGCCCCCCAAAAATAAAGTCTCTCACTTTTTGCACAGTTTCCCAATCTATTTGCCATGAAGTGATGGGACCAGATGCTATGATCTTCGTTTTCTGAATGTTGAGCTTTAAGCCAACTTTTTCACTCTCCTCTTTCACTTTCATCAAGAGGCTCTTTAGTTCTTCACTTTCCGCCATAAGAGTGGTGTCATCTGCATATTTGAGGTTATTGACTTTTCTCCTGGCAATCTTGATTCCAGCATGTGCTTTATCCAGTCCGGCGTTTCTCATAATATACTCTGCATATAAGTTAAATAAGCAAGGTGACAATATACAGCCTTGACATACTCCTTTTCCTATTTGGAACCAGTCTGTTGTTCCATGTCCAGTTCTAAATGTTGCTTCTTGACCTGCATATAGATTTCTCAGGAGACAGGTAAAGTGGTCTGGTATTCCCATCTCTTTAAGAATTTCCCACAGTTTATTGTGATTTTTCAAAGGCTTTGGTGTAATCAATAAAGGAGAAGTAGATGTTTTTTTTCTGGTATTCCCTTGCTTTTTCGATTATCCAACAGATGTTGACAATTTGATCTTTGGTTCATCTGACTTATCTAAATCCAGCTTGAATATCTGGAATTTCATGGTTCGTGTATTGTTGAAGCCTGGCTTGGAGAATTTCGAGCATTACTTTGCTAGTGTGTAAGATGAGTGCAGTTGTGTGGTAGTTTGAACATTCTTTGGCATTGCCTTTCTTTGGGATTGGAATGAAAACTGACCTTTTCCAGTCCTGTGGCCACTGCTGAATTTTCCAAACTTGCTGGCATATGGAGTACAGCACTTTGACAGCATCATCTTTCAGGATTTGAAATAGGTCAACCGGAATTCCAGGACCTCCACTAGCTTTATTCACAGTGATGCTTTGTAAGTTCCATTTGACTTCATGTACCAGGATGTCTGGCTCTAGGTGAGTGATCACACCATTGTGGTTATCTGGGTCATGAAGATCTTTTTTTGTAAAGTTCTTCGGTGTATTCTTGCCACCTCTTCCTAACATCTTGTGCTTCTGTTAGGTCCCTACCATTTCTGTCCTTTATGGTGCTCATCTTTGCATGAAATATTTCCTTCGTATCTCTAATTTTCTTGAAGAGATCTTTAGTCTTTCCCATTCTATTGTTTTCCTCTATTTCTCTGCATTGATTGCTGAAGAAGTCTTTCTTATCTCTTTGCTATTCTTTGGAATTCTCCATTCAAATGGGTATATCTTTCCTTTTCTCCTTTGCCTTTTGCTTCTCTTCTTTTCTCAGCTATTTGTAAGGCTTCCTCAGACTACCATTTTGCCTTTTTTGCATTTGCTTTCCTTGCGGATGGTCTTGATCACTGCCTCCTGTACAGTGTCACAAATTTCCATCCATAGTTCTTCAGGCACTCTATAAGATCTAATCCCTTGAATTTATTTGTCACTTCCACCTTCTAATTGTAAGGGATTTGATTTAGGTCATATCTGGAATAATCTAGTGGTTTTCCCTACTTTCTTCAGTTTAATTCTGAATTTTGCAATAAGGAGTTTGAGTTTTGTTTTGCTCGTTGGAATGTAAATGTAAAAGAATTGAACATATTCCTTTAATGACAATCACACCACTACAAGTAAGCAAAGTGGATGCCACTGCCTATTTTTTAAGCATTAGGAATATCTGCAGAGAGAATTACATCTGTGCCAATACAAAAATAATGGCTTAAATAGGTGCAAATGTTTAAGGAGCTGTTGTAGTTCTTGTTGGTGATTCTTCAGCATGTTATTATTTATCACATTATCAGACACATTATTTCAGAAGACTGATTTTGGCAAAGTTATTTATTCCCTTTAAGCTTTGGAGATTTTTATGAGGTACATTACAACTTAAAACTAATGAAAGGTTTCAATTGTGTCAACTTCTCCTTCTGAATATTTTTCCACACAGCAGATTTTTTAAAAAATAACTTTGATTTTTGATAACCAAGGATCTGTGTTAGCCAAGTTTTATGGCATTGAGCCAAAGATTTGCAAAGTAGCTTGAATAAAGTGGAGAGAAGAACCAAGAAGCAGAGGATGCAAGGATTATTGGTGTTGGTTTTGAATTCTTGTTGTCCCAGCTCAGTGTTTGGTAAGTCACTGAGCTTCCAGTAGGATGAAATAGAGGATGGGTTTTGGTCTCCAGTTGCCTGTGAATTGGAAGACAGTGTGTGGTTATTCCTGGCAGATAGTACCTGAATTCATTTTTTACAGATCTGTTTCAGATGATGGTTCCATTTTGATGACCCTTTTTATGGGGAATCCTGGGATATTAAATAACATTCTGTTACTTATAGGCAAAGTTGTACCCAATTCATAGAGGAAACAAGTCACATTTACCTGTTTCAAATGCAAACTGATGTGAACGATTGGTTGTGTGTGAATATTCAAACAGCTCCCACCAATATACAGTTCAAACCAGTACTTGATAGAAATGTGTTTGCAACTACCACATTTGATAATGAATTCTTTAAACCATACCTCAAGGCATACTGAAACTGCAGGCTTCTCAGTATTGTCCAGATGCGTGATCCTGAAGACGAAAATGCCTATACAAGTTGAGTGCCCAGCCATTAACCTAGTCATACTGAGGTCTCTTGTCAAAGTTGCATTCACCTAAATATGTTCAGATAATTTGTGTGTGAGTGTCAAGAGGATGTCACAAAAACCAAACCCTGTAGCTTTAAATTAATTGACCTTTGAATTTTGTCTACTTTTATTTCATAAAATTCTCAAAACAGTGTTTAAAGTTTCAGTATTAGGATGTTTCAGAATTGCTACACAAAATATAAAAGGAAAACTGCAGGATATTATTTTATTGTGTACTTGAAGCCATACAGAGTATCATGCACACTCAAAAGCTTACTACTTCAAGAACTCAGTGTCTTATCCATTTTATTAGTTAGCAGTACTGCAGGGTGGGTCTTTTTCTAGTTCAAGCCAGACTTCTCATGACCTCATCTGGGTCCTCTCATGTGACTGACTGCAGTCATTTGGCAGTTCATCTGGGGCTGACTGGTGTCAGATGACTTTGTTCACAGGTCTGGTGGTTATGGTGCAATGTGTCAGCTGGAGCAGTGGGGTGTCTTGGCTCTCTGGCTCTGATCATCCCTTAGGCTAGCCCAGCCCTACTCAAATGGTGGCACTGGCAGAGGTTCCAAAACTCAGTATGAAAAAGGACTTTAAGTCCCATTTTCAAATTGCATTGACCAAAATATTTGTGGTTAGGCCCAAAGCAAGTGTGGGTCAGGTCCATGCAAGGTCTCGGATATAAAGTGAAAATTTCAAGACCATTATTTCATTGATCTCTCATACATATTAGTAACATGTGTAAATTCAATTTTAATAACCTATGGAGAAAACTAGATTAAAATTTGAAGCATCTATTTTTAAGAATTGATGTCTTTAAAAGATATAACTGCCTCTAAGGGAGCAGCTTCTTTGAATAGCATCATTGTTTTTTCTCACATCATCCTATATTGTTAGGAGTTCAGTCATTCCCTAGTCCAATATGCTTATTTCTATGTAGAAAGAACTCCACTAAGTTAACACCCTTGGCCTCTCTACAGCCCCTCACTCATTGCTCCTCTCAGGAGGAGGGATGAATTATCTTTGATATGTTCAAGAATATATGGGTAGTTCTTTCTTCTGACCTATGGAGGTGAAGCTAGCTGAAGACAGCAAATGCTCTTTGCATGAGGTAAAAGCAGAGAGCTGCCCAGTATGACTGGTAGGTAAATCTATTTAAGTCTGTAATTCAATATTGCAAAGATCACCTGTCCACAGCTATAAGCCACATGATCCAATACCATCTTTATATGTAATAAAGGTGATATTTTTATCTCCCATTTGCCTTCATCTTTGTCTTCTGTCTCATTTGAATCAGAATTTAGTTCCCTTCAAATTCTAATGTTGGTTGTGGGAATATATGACATTAAACCTGTCCAGCTCAGAGTTGTAAGTAATATATGGAATACAAATTTAAAATGTACTTATTCTATTCTGTTTTCTTAAGTGCAATATCTACTGTGCCCACCACGATAGACTCATCTGAATCATTTGTTAAAAATTCTTATTTCTTCTCCCCCACCCAGACCTACTAAATTTCTGAGAATAAGGGTCAAAGAACTGATTATTTTTAATAAATACACAAGATGGTTATGAATTTTAAATTGCTTTTTAATTATATAAGGAAAGAAAGTGTATTATTTTTATTTTATTGGAGTGTAGTTGATTGACAATATTATGTTGCTTTCAGGTGTACAGCAAAGTGATTCAGTTGCACATATGCATATATTCATTCTTCTTCAGATTCTTTTCTCATATAGGTTATCACAGAATACTGAGTAGAGTTCCCTAGGCTATAAACAGCTCCTTCTTGATTATCTATCTTATATATCATAGTATGTATATAGTAGTATGTGTATGTTAATCCCAAGTTCCTGATATATCCCTCTCCCCATGTTTTCCCTTTGGTAACCATCAGTTTGGTTGCAATATCTGCAGTTTTATTTCTATTTTGTAAATTTCACTTGTTTCATTTTTAAATCCCATGTATCATGTCATATGGTATTTTTCTTTCTCTGTCTGATTTACTTGACTTCATATGATAATCTCTAGGTCCATACATACTGCTGCAAATGGCATTATTTTATTCTTTTTGTGGCTGAGTAATATTCCATTGTATATTTGTTCCACACCTTCTTTATGCATTCATCTGTTGATGGGGAAGTATATTATTTTCAAAGTGCCATTCCTTTNATTTACTTGACTTCATATGATAATCTCTAGGTCCATACATACTGCTGCAAATGGCATTATTTTATTCTTTTTGTGGCTGAGTAATATTCCATTGTATATTTGTTCCACACCTTCTTTATGCATTCATCTGTTGATGGGGAAGTATATTATTTTCAAAGTGCCATTCCTTTCTTCTCTCCAGATATTTCTATATCACATTTTCTACCCCTGTGTGCTAACAAAGTTAATCAGGATTTTTTACTTTAATGTGGATCCTTACAGGCTTTTTAATTTTTTAATATATGTGTCTGACCAATATAGTTTGCTAGGTTGTTCTACTGTAAGGTTATGTTATTCCCCCCTTTCCATATTCTACTCTTTTGAAGGAGCTTACTAAGTCCAGCCTACATTCAAGGGTTGGGAAGGGGTGGTTAAGACGCACCACATTGGAGGGGAGGAGGTGCTACCTCCACAAAGTGTTTGGAAGGAAGGTTTGTTTCTTCTCTCCTACTTATTTGTTCCATCATTTATCTCTGTAAGTAGGGACTCTTGTATATTTATCTTATACTTTGAGTTATAATCCAGTGCTATGTTATTTACTTCATTACTCAGACTTTTCCAGTTTTGCCATCAGGAGCTCTTGTAGTTTATGTTCTCTCTCTCTTTGACATGCCATCACTTGCTTCTTGAGCACATCTTTGAGACATTGCAAGATGCTCCAGACTCAGTTTGTGTTTTCTTTTATTTTTATATTTGATAAATTTCTTTTTCTTTATATATTTTAGATGATTTCTCATTATATATTTTAGATGTGTGCTGTATAAATATTTGCAAGTGCTTTTCCCAGTTCCTTCCTTGTCTTGATCTTGTCTTCCTTCCTTGATCTTTTATATAATCATAATTATGCCTATTTTCAGGCTTTTTGTTTGTTTAAGCAGACCTCTTTATCCCTTTGGTCATAAAAAACATGCTTATATTTTCTTCTAGTAAACTGACAATCTTGTGCTTACTTTTACATTTTTAATCCATCTGGAATTTATCTCTGCATATGAAATGAAGAAAAGATACAGCTTTTTTTCCCCATTCAGATAGACAATTACCAAGACACCATTCTTCATTGCTTGGGAGTGTCATCTCTATAATTTACCACATTCACTTGCTTTTCTTTTCCATGATCTATTTTTCTGCTCCTTCATCAATATCACAGTTTCAATTACTATAGCTTTATAATATGTCTTGATCTCTGTTTGGCAGTAGCCTAGGACTGAGAAAAATACTAATGCAGGGTTTCTCGGCCTCAGCAGTACTGATGTTTGGGGCCAGGTAGCTCACTGTTGCAGGTGCTCCCGTATATAGGGCTGCCCAGGTGGTGCTAGTGGTAAAGACTCCACCTGCCAATGCAGGAGACTTAAGAAACACAGGTTTGATCCCTGGGTGGGGAAGATCACCTGGAGGAGGCCACTCCAGTATTCTTGCCTGGAGAATCCCAGGGACAGAGGAGCCTGGTGGGCTATAGTCATAGGGTTGTTTAAGAGTCAGACATGAATGAAGAAACTTAGCACACACATCCTGTCTACAAACTGTTTAAAAGCCTCCCTTGCCTTTAACCACTAGATGCCAGTATCACACTCCCCGCAATGTGACAACCAAAACTGCTTCCAGATGTTACCAAATGTTTCTGGGGAGTGGGGTGGGTGGGCAAATTTGCCCCCAGTTGAGAGACGCAGTGGCCTAATTAAGAGACTAGTGTGATGAGAAAGACTCAAGAAGCCAACTATTGATTGAGATTTTCCTGGGTATAATGATTCTGGAAACACCAGAGAATTGCACTTTCTCGTCCCCTGGAAATTCAGTTCAGTTCAGTTCAGTCGCTCAGTCGTGTCCGACTCTTTGCGACCCCATGATTCACAGCATGCCAGGCCTCCCTGTCCATCACCATCTCCCGGAGTTCACTCAGACTCACGTCCATCGAGTCCGTGATGCCATCCAGCCATCTCATCCTCGGTCGTCCCCTTCTCCTCCTGCCCCCAATCCCTCCCAGCATCAGAGTCTTTTCCAATGAGTCAACTCTTCGCATGAGGTGGCCAAAGTACTGGANCTGCCTTTTCTAAAACCAGCTTGAACATCAGGAAGTTCACGGTTCATGTATTGCTGAAGCCTGGCTTGGAGAATTTTGAGCATTACTTTACTAGTGTGTGAGATGAGTGCAATTGTGCGGTAGTTTGAGCATTCTTAGGCATTGCCTTTCTTTGGGATTGGAATGAAAACTGACCTTTTCCAGTCCTGTGGCCACTGCTGCGTTTTTCAAATTTGCTGGCATATTTAGTGCAGCACTTGCACAGCATCATCCTTCAGGATTTGAAATAGCTCTACTGGAATTCCATCACCTCCACTAGCTTTGTTCGTAGTGATGCTTTCTAAGGCCCACTTTACTTCACATTCCAGGATGTCTGGTTCTAGATGAGTGATCACACTATGGTGATTATCTGGGTCATGAAGATCCTTTTTGTACAGTTCTTCTGTGTATTCTTGCCATCTCTTCTTAATATCTTCTGCTTCTGTTAGGTCCAGACCATTTCTGTTCTTTATCGAGCCCATCTTTGCATGAAATGTTCCCTTGGTATCTCTAATTTTCTTGATGAGATCTCTAGTCTTTCCTATTCTGTTGTTTTCCTCTATTTCTTTGCATTGATCGCTGAAGAAGGCTTTCTTATCTCTCCTTGCTGTTCTTTGGAACTCTGCATTTAGATGCTTATATCTTTCCTTTTCTCCTTGGCTTTTTGCTTCTCTTCTTTTCACAGCTATTTGTAAGGCTTCCCAAGACAGCCATTTTGCTTTTTTGCATTTCTTTTCCATGGGAATGGTCTTGATCCCTGTCTCCTGTACAATGTCATGAACCTCATTCCACAGTTCTTCAGGCACTCTATCTATCAGATCTAGGCCCTTAAATCTATTTTTCACTTCCATTGTATAATCATAAGGGATAGACCATTCAGTTCATGTATAGAAGGAAAATTTTAATTTATGTAATATAATGTAACTTTTACACAGAAAAAATCTTATGTGTAAAATATATACTTTGGGTGTTTGCCACAAATTTAGTTCATAAAACAAAGGTGACAGTTTTGGGGGACTTATTAGTACATATACCAATGACAGACTATACACAGTGACATTATACAGTTTATTTTTTCTAACTTGTTTAGACACATAGTTGGCCCCAAATTGCTTTCATTGTTTTATTTTTTCTCTTCAGAAAGTGAAATATAGCAACCACCTTCATGAAAATGTTTGGCTTTTTTCTTTACTATATAATAGACACATTTATGAATCTCATGGTTCATATGTCCATTTGTCCAACCTCTTAAGTATTATAGACAAATATGAAATGCTGGACGACTCCACAGTATCTTTTGGGCCTGTAACGGGATCCCCCAGGGACAGCTCAGACAGAGCTGGACTTTTCCAGGGGTTCTAGGGATGAGGCCCAGGCTGTGGAAGGTCCAGGCAGAAGCAGAGGTAGGGTCCTCTTGCAGGGATTGGGATGGGTGAGTGGCAGGCTATATGAGGCAGACAGTTGGAGAGCTTCCCCTACCTCAAGGCTGTACTGGGGCAGAGTTCAGTGCCTCTAGATCCGGACACTATATTGTACCTGGAAGGATTCAGCAATCATTAATAGCTGGTTCAAGGCTTATGAATGGATCAGGAGGATTAAGGATTACTTCATCCTAGTCCGTGTGGCATTAGGATCTCTCACTTTTAAGAGTTGACCTGAATGTACTTATGGGAGATTAGTGCTCTCAATTTCTCTGGGACCTAAAGGCTTGATATCTAGGGTCCATAAGTTAGGAGATGGGAGCTAAGTCAATGCATTTTTCCTTTCTCAAATATTTCTCCCTTGTTTCATTGTACAAAAAAAAGTTTTCCTACATAGTTAAAGAATGCAGTTTGCCTAAAGCAGTATCAGTTGGGATAAATGAAAGGTTGGCCACAAAACTTAAAAGGAAAATCTGGGGAATGAGATGATCATAGGGGATTTTCAACAAAGTTCAAGCACACTTCTAAGGATCTAGAAACACACATGTGCAGGGCTGTGTGCATCCCAAAGAAATCCCTGAGAAGACCCTAATCTCTCACCTGTGGCTGACTCTGAGACTCTACACAAGCAGGAACTGAAGGTTAAGGCAGAGCTATAAACTGATGGAGCACTGAAGATAGGTCCCAAGCCAAACACAGAACTCCTTGGCAAAGGAAAGAAGATATGTTTTCTCGAGGCTTGCTGCCATATCATTATTGAACACTGAGCTGAGTAGATATGTTCAGCAGCCATACTTGACAAAGAATACATGCTTTAGAGACTTAGTTCAGGAAACTCACTAAATACACAAATAGCAACAACAAAAACTCTGGTTGGGTATGGGACAAATTTAATTTCTGTAGTTATCACATGTTGAGTTTTCAGCAAACAAATTACAAGACATGCAAGGAAAGAAACTATGGCCTACCATATGAAAAGAAAGTAGTCAATAGAAACTGTCACTATTTCTGAGTAAGCCCAAATGTTGGACATAACAAAGATCATAAGATAAATTAAGATTATAAAAATATGTGCAAAGAACTAAAGAAAACCATGACTAAATAATCGAAAAAGGTATAAGGATACCCTTACCAAAATGAGAATACTAATAAAAAGATAGAAATTCAACAAAACATACAAATTTTGGATATGAAACTGTATAGTAACTGAAATGAAAAATTCACTAGAAGGGTCCAAAAGAAAATTTGAACTGGACAATAAAGTATCAATGAACCTGAAGATCAATTGAGATTTTTCAGTCTGCAGAACAGAAGAAGAAACAATGCCCCAAATTAAATTGAGCCTCAGAGATTACTACATCTACCAGTCTATGTATAATAGGATTCCCTAAAAGCAAAAAGGATAGGGGCAGAAATAATATTTGAAGAAATAACAGCTAAAAACTCCCCAAATTTGATGGAAAACATTAACTGAAACATTGAAGAAGCCTGACAAACTTCATGTAGAATAAATTAGAGAGAACCATACCAAGAGAAAAAATGAAGACGAAATCAAGACATTCCCAGATAATAAAACTCGAGCAAATTCATTGTTAAAGGACTTGCCCAGTAAGAAACTAAAACAAATCCTTTGGGATAAAGTAAAATAATGCTACTTAGTAATTCAAATATACATTAAAAAAAATAAGTACTAGTAAAGGTAGTCACATAGTCAAATATAAAAGGCAGTGTAAATGAATTTGTTTATAAATCTTTTCTTCCCATATCTGATGTAAAAATAACTGCATGAAACAAAAATTTTAAAGACATGTTAATGAGCTTATTATGTATAAAGATGTAATTTATGTGACAATAATAGCACAAAGGAGTGGGGGAGGAGCAAGCCATTTTGGAGCAAATTTTTTGTGTATTGTTGAAATTACACTGGTATTAATCTGAGTTCAATCTGATTAATCTGTTTTAAGTTAAAATGTCAATTGTAATCCTCAGTAAATTATAGTGGATAGTGAATAGACCACTAGAAAATAACTAAAAAAATAAGGTAAAAGAAACAAAGGGATTGAAATGGTGCCCTAGAAAATGTCTACTCACCAAAACAGAAGGCAGTAATGGAGGAAAGAAAATTTTAAAAACTTAAAAAATAAAGTAAACAGCAAAATGGTATAAGTAAATCCCATCTCATCAGTAATGACACTACAATAGACATAAACACAGGATAGCAAGAACGTCCTCATTTTTCTATCCTTGACCATTATCCACACCATATGTTTTTCTATTCTTTTTATGCTCAGGCTGGAAGAACACAAATATAATCCTCGAACATTGCTAATATTGTGCATAGCTGGAATCAGGTTATATTGTTGATCTTTTATTATAAACAGACCTTTCCATAAACAAGAGCTGCAGAAGGAAAGGGGACATTTTATAAAAATAAGACATTGCTTATCTTTATCACTGGTTAAAGCTGTGGCAAGTGGTGCAGTGATAAAGAACCTGCCTACCAATGGAGAAGATGCAGGAGACGCAGGTTCGATCCCTGGGTTGGGAAGATCCCCTGGAGTAGGAAATAGCAACCCACTCTAGTATTCTTGCTTGGTAAATTCCATGGACAGAGGAGCCTGGCAGGCTGCAGTCCATGGGGTTGCAAAGAGTTGGAGAAGAGTGAGCACCCACACATGCATATGCACTAGGTTGTATGGTGCAAGATAAAGCAAACTTCTGTCTCTGCAACAGGCTGACTGCCTTTCTCTATCAAACTTTCTCTCATTATATCCTGATACCCATGTATCCCTGAGTTTAATATAAATCATAAGGATATATATTTCAAATCATGTCAGTATGTACATTTATCACAAAAACTTAAGCAACAGAAAACAAAAATAGTTGTAGATTTTTAATACTAGAGATTCCTAATAATAGTCACACGGCTCCTCACTGGGTTAATCATAGTCTTAATGTTAAATCAGAAATAGCATGTTAAAAGGAAGTAGCAGTGCTTGGAAAACTTTTTGACTGGGAGCTGGTCCTCACTGCCATCCCCATAAATTTCTTTGAAATAGTGTTAAAAGCATAATGATTGGCCTTGGCATAGGTTTTCCTCTATGCTAACTGATCTATATGAGTATCAGTTCTTCATATTTTCAACACTGATGCTTCATCCAAACCCTTTTCTAAATTCAAACAAATAGTTACCCTCTCCTTTTCAATGTTTTTCAGACAACAATGTTGGTTACTGTGCTTAGTTTTTCTTTTTAAAACTAAAGACTGCTTTCCTTCAAGTGGGCAGCAGAATGATTGTCCACTCTACATTGTCATTAAAACTATTCCCATTTCCTAGAGGTTACAACTTCATGACTTGTACTTAAGTTAATGTACACTTGTAAATATTACTGTTGTATAAAAAGAAATTTGTCTGGTCTTTGTCTTTGGTTCCAGGCACTGAACTTCAAACACCCTTGGAATTTCTCTAAGATTATTTTTGTTATGCCAATAAAGTAACTTGTGGTAGGCTTCTAGAATGTTTCAGAATGGGGATTGATTGCCAGAAAGACTAAATAACTAAGTGACCAAAGTTTAGGGACCCAGAGCCACCCTGACCTCCAGAGGAGAGAGGGTCTGGAGACTAAGTTCCATAACTAAATTAAGTATGCTCACATAATGAAGCATGTAAAAATTCTGGATACCAAAGCTCAGTGAAGATTCTTGGTTGGTGAATACACTGACATGCCAGGAGGTGACAGATTCTGACTCTTCGAGAAGGCACAGAAGTTCTGTGTTTAGGGCCCATCCGGATCCAGCTCTATGTGTCTCTTAATCTGACTGTTCCTGATCTGTATCTTTTATGGCTAACAGTTTTCTGAGTTTTGTGAGTCATTCTAGTGAATTAATGAACCTAAGCAAATTATTGCTGGAAATCCCTGAATTTGTAGCCAGTTGGTGAAACATGCAGCTGTCCAAGGGAATTTCTGAACTTGTGTCGTAACCAAAGAGGAGGCAATCTTGTAGGGGATGATGCCCTTAAACCCACAGTGAAGTGAAGTGAAGTGAAAGTCGCTCAGCTGTGTCCAACTCTTTGTAACCCCATGGACTGTACAGTCCATGGGATTCTCCAGGCCAGAATACTGGAGTGGGTAGCCTTTTCCTTCTCCAGGGGATCTTCCCAACCCAGGGATCGAACCTGGGTCTCCTGCATTGCAGGAGGATTCTTTACCAGCTGAGCCACAAGGGAAGCCCAAGATTACTGGAGTGGGTAGCCTATCCCTTCTCCAGTGGAGCCTGATGCTAACTCTGTGTGGTTAGTTTTAGAACTGAATCAGAGTATATCAATTGGTTTTAGGCCAGTTGGGGTTGGTGACAGAATCGCCAATTCCTCACGTATTTTCCCCCTTAGATCTTTATCATTTTTACTGTTTAAAAATAAAACACCAAAAGCTGCTGAAGGTTTAGAGTTTACAAGTTAATACAGAAGGGCACATCTGTTGCACATGGCCTTGGCCTGTCAACGGATTTTAAAAAGCCCTACAACATTAAACACAAATCTATTTCTGGCTTTTAAAAAAATTTATTCCCCTACTTTGCTTAGAGCAGCTACATTCCATCTTTGATGTTTGGTATATTAAAAAAAAATTACTGTGGATATATGAAACGGGACTGAGTCAATCCACGTAACTTAATCTATGTAAGATTAAAACACCCACTGTCAGCATTTTGATGTTTTCAGATGAAAAACAGTAACATTTAAATACATACACAACAGCTACCTGTTTCCGAGGAACTCCTCACTGCAAAACATACAAATGCCACGAAAGCTGTTATCATTTCGTTCTTGTTGCTGTTGCTCCAAAATTTCTTTCTGTAAAGGAAAAACAGATACGTTACATTATCTGTAATAAATGCATAGCTAGATAGTGAAAAATGTCATGGTCTGGTTGGGAGGAAACTGGAGAGAGGCACAAAGGAAGTAAATGAACACTGATAATATTTCCAATGTCTGCATTCCCGTTCTTGTACCTAAACTCCAAGTCCATACAGTTATATGCCGGCAGGAAACAAAGTCAACAGGGTCTTACCATCCTTTCCCAACTTTGTCCTTTCTCCTATCTTTGTCAGTTATCTCCCAATCTCACTCTCTTCCAAAGCAAAAATGTGCTCCTTTCTGAAATTCGCAGTTTAGTTTGTAATCAAGTTCCGATCAATGCTTTTTACTTGATCTGTCTTTCATGTTACTTCTCTCCACCAATCCCAGTGCCATCACCCTGAATCCAGTCTTTAGTCAGTCATTAAGAGATTACTATGAGTAAGTCTCCTAGAGGGTCTGCCTGATTTTAATCCTTTTCTCTACCATATTCATCCTCTCTTTGGCAGGTAGGAAAACTTCTTAGAATTATTTTCGAGTACAATTATCTTGTTATTCTCCAATCCATATAATTTAAAATAGGCACCAGTAACATCCTATTCTAGTCAAGGCGGTTCTATACATTGCTTTTCCTTGAGGTGATTTTTATTTCTCTTTGCTGTTTCATTCTTATAAACATTAACTGTTCTTTAAGATCCAAGCTGATTCCCATTTCTGCCATGTAGTTAGTTCTGAACTACAGTACAATAGTTAAAGAGTTCAGACTCTGAAACATTAAATAGAACTAGATTTGAAGCCTGGTGTGCTGCACCCCATGGGGTTGCAAGGAGTCGGACACCACTTAGCGAATGAACAACAGCTACAACTCACTTGTACCTGTATTTTATTTAATCTCTATAATACTTAGTTTTCTCAATTTTAAGATGAAAATATTACCTCACAGCATTGTTTACAGGACAAGATCAGAAATTTGTGTAAAGAATTCAGGTGGCACATGTGTATGGTCAGGCCACTCAAGATGGCTCTTCTCCTGCTCTTGGTACATCCCCTGCCTAACCAGTCCCTGCTTCACCTCTATCTTACGTACAAGACTGACCATAAAAAAGGCTGAGTGCCGAAGAATTGATGCTTTTGAACTGTGGTGTTGGAGAAGACTCTTGAGAGTCTCTTGGACTAAAAGGAGATCAAACAAGTCAATCCTAAAGGAAATCAATACTGAATATTCATTGGAAGGACTGATGCTGAAGCTGAAGCACCAACACTTTGGCCACCTGATGGGAAGAGCCCACTCACCGGAAAAGACCCTGATGTTGGGAAAAACTGAAGGCAGGAGAAGTGGGTGGCAGAGGATGAGATGGTTGGATGGTATCACCAACTCAATGCACATGAGTTTGAGCAAGCTCTGGGAGGTGGTGAAGGACAGGGAAGCCTAGCGTGCTGCAGTCCATGGGGTTGCAAAGTGTGGGATACGACTGAGTGACTGAATGATAACAACACATGACAAATTCCTACACACAAGCCTTGGGCCCCATAAGTGTTCTTATCAGAGGGGTAGTGAGGGGCGTGCCCCTTTACTGGTCTGGTAACTAAGGAGCTCATCTGACCTCACTTCCCCTATAACTGGTAACTTGCTTTACCATTATCTCTTTTGCTTGCTTTATTTTCTGAATGGATATGAGAACTCTTTAAAATTAAAAGGGAGTGTTTTATGCTGTTCTTATTTTACATCTGCATACTACTCTCCAGCTACTCTTCTAAAATGAAGCTCAAAATAGGAACTTCATAAAGTCTATTACTGATTCTATAAATATTTATAGGACAGCCTAAAAAGGAGCAGTATTTGGAAGCTTAATAAATTTCATTGGTACTTCTGGAAATGGATCACCAAACATTTAGAAATATTAAACCACTGAAGAAGAAAAATTAAGAAGCTGTCACAATAAAAATCAATTCAATCAACTTCTGCTTTCAGTTATGATGAAAACAGTGGATACTGGACTTCCTTTTCCCCTGTAAACTACTATAAAAAAAGTTGCTTCATATATTGTATCTGTTTTCAGAAAATGGATAATAGCGCTGTGACGGATGAGTAAAAATAAATAATACATTGCCAGTTTTCTGTTGGGTAGTATTTTCCAAATCGCAACACAGGGAAGTTAAATCCAAATGAAGGGTATATATCTACCTCAGTTGGTGGAGAAGAAAAAAAAGACTGACATTCAGCATACTTTAAAAGCAAGAGAAATTTGTGGTACAGGTACTAGAGAGAAGAGAGCTTCAGAGGAAGAGCTCAACAAACCTGGACTGGGATTCTTCGTATCTTTGTCCAAATACTGAGCTCTATACATATAGGGGTAATCCCTGGTGGCTCAGTGGTAAAGGATCTGCTGCAATGCAGGAGACACGGGTCTGATCCTGGGGTTGGGAAGATCCCCTGGAGAAGGAAACAGTAACCCACTCCAGTATCCTGTCTGGGAAATTAATGAACAGAGAAGCCTGGTGGGCTACAGTCCACGGGATCGAAAGGGTTGGACACAACTGAGTGACTAAACCACCACCACACCATTGTATAGGACAAGACTCTGTGAGGCCTCATAGGGGAGTTTCCAGGGGCTGTGAAGCTTAATGGGGATTCTAGAAGTCATAGCACTGGACTCAGTATGTTGGAACTCTGACATACAGAATGGACAGACCTTACTCAACACTTTAGGCACATAGCAAATATAAAAGAACACTTTTTACTTCATGAAGCTTAGGGCTTTCTATTGGTGGCAGGTGGACAGATAAGGGTAAAGGAAACAAAGGGAGTAAAGTTGATGTATCAGAAAATTTTAATTATTGCTTTTTAAGTGAATCTTACATAAAAACTGAAAGTGACAGTAAAAGTCAAACTAAAGGAAAAGCGAACCTTGATAAACATATATCAGTTCAGTTCAGTCGCTCAGTCGTGTCCGACTCTTTGCGACCCCAGGAATCGCAGCACGCCAGCCTCCCTGTCCATCATCAACTCCCGGAGTTCACTCAGATTCATGTCAAACACATCTCAGAGCCCTATATTTACAACTATTTTAGCAGCAACAACAAAAAACCCACAGATAATGCTCTTGAAAAAGATCTCTTTAAATACTGTGCAGTAAGGCTGAGCAATACTTTCTTGGCCTGCTCCTGTTTTTGGACTATGAGACCAGTTAATATTTATTCGGGGAAGGCAATGGCACCCCACCCCAGTACTCTTGCCTGGAAAATCCAATGGACGGAGTGGCCTGGTGGGCTGCAGTCCATGGGGTAGCTAACAGTCGGACATTCTGAGCGACTTCACTTTCACTTTTCTCTTTCATGCACTGGAGAAGGAAATGGCAACCCACTCCAGTATTCTTGCCTGGAGAATCCCAGGGATGGGGGAGCCTGGTGGGCTGCCGTCTATGGGGTCACACAGAGTCGGACACGACTGAAGTGACTTAGCAGCAGCAGCAGNTCGGACATTCTGAGCGACTTCACTTTCACTTTTCTCTTTCATGCACTGGAGAAGGAAATGGCAACCCACTCCAGTATTCTTGCCTGGAGAATCCCAGGGATGGGGGAGCCTGGTGGGCTGCCGTCTATGGGGTCACACAGAGTCGGACACGACTGAAGTGACTTAGCAGCAGCAGCAGCAACATTTATTAAAATCATCTTTCTGGCTCATATTTCTCAGGCTGGTGATAATACAACCCAAAGTTGGTTAAAGAAATATTTTACTATTTCCCTGGTTTTGACTCAGCACAAACTTAACACGTTTCTGAGTTTAAACCACAGTGATACTAAGCCATCTACAGTTTACTTTGGCCAAATTTAAGTTTTATCAGTTGACCCTAATTAGTACAACCTAAGGATAGACATCTGAAGCTGTGTGTAAATTCTTCTTAGGAAAGCGTAATTTGCATTTTGGTGAATTAGAAGGAGCATGGAATAGACAGGGCACTAAAGCAAGAAGCCACTTTTTAATGGTAAGTAGCTAAAACTGTTCTGTTCTATTTGCATCCTTGAGCTTCCAACCATCTCTACTAACAGAACATGAGCTCCTTTATGCACAACTTATTACAGTAGAGTCTTAAAAACACAATATAATTAAGTTTATACCCTTGGTGCAACAACAAACACACTACAAATCTGAATGCTCTCTTGAAAATCCAAATAAAATTCTCAAAGGAGAGGAGTTTATAAAACACTTGATTATACCTTACTCATAAAAGACTGACACTTTTTATGCCAATTCTTATTAGCATTTCATATAGGCTACAAAGAGGTGGCAAGAATACACAGAAAAACTGTACAAAAAAGATCTTCACAACCCAGATAATTATAATGGTGTGATCACTCATCTAGAGCCAGACATCCTGGAATGTGAAGTCAAGTGAGCCTTAGGAAGCATTACTATGAACAAAGCTAGTGGAGGTAATGGAATTTCAGTTGAGCTACTTCAAATCCTAAAAGATGATGCTGTGAAAGTGCTGCACTCAATATGTCAGTAAATTTGGAAAACTCAGCAGTGGCCACAGGACTGGAAAAGGTCAGTTTTCATTCCAATCCCAAAGAAGGGCAATGCCAAAGAATGCTCAAACTACCACACAATTGCACTCATCTCACATGCTAGTAAAGTAATGCTGAAAAGTCTCCAAGCCAGGCTTCAGCAGTATGTGAACTGTGAACTTCCAGACGTTCAAGCTGGTTTTAGAAAAGGCAGAGGAACCAGAGATCAAATTGCCAGCAGCCACTGGATCACTGAAAGAGCAAGAGTTCCAGAAAAACATCTGCTGCTGCTTTACTGACTAAGCCAAAGCCTTTGACTGTGTGGATCACAATAAACTGTGAAAATTCTTAAAGAGATGGGAATACCAGACCACGTGACCTGCTTCCTGAGGAATCCCTATGCAGGTCAGAAAGCAACAGTTAGAACTGGACATGGAACAACAGACTGGTTCCAAATAGGAAAAGGAGTACATCAAGGCTGTATATTGTCACCGTGCTTATTTAACTTATATGCAGAGTACTTCATGAGAAATGCTGGGCTGGAAGAAGCACAAGCTGGAATCAAGATTGTCTGGAGAAATATCAATCACCTCAGATATGCAGATGACACCACCCTTACGGCAGAAAGTGAAGAGGAGCTAAAAAGCCTCTTGATGAAAGTGAAAGAGGAGAGTGAAAAAGTTGGCTTAAAGTTCAACATTCAGAAAACGAAGATCATGACATCCGGTCCCATCAGTTCATGGGAAATAGATGGGGAAACAGTGGAAACAGTGGCTGACTTTATTTTTTGGGGCTCCAAAATCACTGCAGATGATGACTTCAGCCATGAAATAAAAGACGCTTACTCCTTGGAAGGAAAGTTATGACCAACCTAGACAGCATATTAAAAAGCAGAGATGTTCCTTTGCCAACAAAGGTCCGGATAATCAAGGCTATGGTTTTTCTAGTGGTCATGTATGGGTGTGAGAGTTGGACTATAAAGAAAGCTGAGCACTGAAAAACTGATGTTTTTGAACTGTGGTGCTAGAGAAGACTCTTGAGAGTCCCTTGGACTGCAAGATCCACCCAGTCCATCCTGAAGGAGATCGGTCCTGGGTTTTCATTGGAAGGAGTGATGTTGAAGCTGAAACTCCAATACTTTGGTCACCTGATGTGAAGAGCTGATTCATTTGAAAAGACTCTGATGCTGGGAAATATTGAGGAAAGGAGAAGGGGATGACAGAGAATGAGATGGTTGGATGGCATCACCGACTCAATGGACATGTGTTTGGGTAAACTGTGGATGTTGGTGATGGACAGGGAGGCCTAGTGTGCTTTGATTCATCGGGTCACAGAGTCGGACACGACTGAGAGACTGAACTGAAGTTATTTATGTTAACAAATATAACAGTGTACTGTATATGTAAGTTATCCTAAAAATTGGAATTTATTATTGGTTATTAATTTAAAAATTCTAAAGTACTTTTTTAAGAATTCACAACTGATAATTTTTAGAAATAGAGTTACATAGAGAATTTTATATTGTTATGGGAAAGGAAATTGGAGGATGAGTTTTACTTTTTTTCATTTAATTGCTTTCACTTGATACAGCATATATATTCTAATAAGTATGTATCTCAAAACTTATCCTCAAATTTTTACTTATTTATTTACTTTGGCCATGCTGGGTCTTTGTTGCTGCGAGGGCTTCCCTTTAGTTGTGGCGAGTGGGCGCTACTCTTTAGTTGCAGTGCGGGGGCTTCTCACTGTGGTGACTGCTCCTGTTGAGGAGTATGGACTCTGCGGCATGTGGGCTTCAGCAGCTGCAGCACGTGGGCTCAGTGGTTGCTGCTCCGGGGCTCCAGAGCACGGGCTAACAGACGTGGCACACAGGCTTTGTTGCACCGCGGCACGTGGGATCTTCCCAGACCAGGGATCGAAACGATATCTCTTGCACTGGTAGGCGGGTTCTCTACCACTGAGCCACCAGGATGTTCAGGTCAGTCCAGTCGCTCAGTTGTGTCTGACTCTTTGCGACCCTATGGACTGCAGCATGTCAGGCTTTCCTGTCCATCACCAACTCCTGGAGTTTGCTCAAACTCATTGTCCATCACGCTGGTGACGCCATCCAGCCATCTCACCCTGTTGTCCTCTTCTCCCGCCTTCAATCTTTCCCAGCATCAGGGTCTTTTCCAATGAGTCAGTTCTTCACATTAGGTGGCCAAAGTATTGGAGTTCTAGCTTCAACATCAGTCCTTCCAATGAATATTCTGGACTGATTTCCTTTAGGATGGACCAGTTTGATCTCCTTGCAGTACAGTTCAGTTCAGTTCAGTCGCTCAGTCGTGTCCGACTCTTTGCGACCCCATGAATCACAGCACGCCAGGCCTCCCTGTCCATCACCATCTCCCCTAGTTCACTCAGACTCAAGTCCATCGAGTCCATGATGCCATCCAGTCATCTCATCCTCAGTCGTCCCCTTCTCCTCCTGCCCCCAATCCCTCCCAGCATCAGAGTCTTTTCCAATGAGTCAACTCTTTGCATGAGGTGGCCAAAGTACTGGAGTTTCAGCTTTAGCATCATTCTTTCCAAAGAAATCCCAGGGTTGATCTCCTTCAGAATGGACCGGTTGGATCTCCTTGCAGTCCAAGGGACTCTCAAGAGTCTTCTCCAACACCACAGTTCAAAAGCATCGATTCCTCAGCGCTCAGCTTTCTTCACAGTCCAACTTTCACATCCATACATGACGACAGGAAAAACCATAGCCTTGACTAGGAGGACCTTAGTCGGCAAAGTAATGTCTCTGCTTTTGAATATACTATCCAGGTTGGTCATAACTTTTCTTCCAAGGAGTAAGCATCTTCTAATTTCATGGCTGCAGTCACCATCTGCAGTGATTTTGGAGCCC
>SJYX01016154.1:419431-449481 GCA_006410675.1 Oreotragus oreotragus
TTGTGAAATATCTTTCCCTCAGAGAAATAGTAAGGTAAATGCAGAAGGTGCCTTAAGGTGAGGTTCCAGGAATGCTTTCTGAATGCCAAAAACGCTGAGAAGAGGGAGAAGGGAGAGAGAACTTTAGAAGTCCACCTTATATTTTGAGGCCATCAAACTAGCCTCTCCTATCAGAAAACTAACATTTAAAGCCAAAACTTGCTTAAGAGGCATGATTTTTACCCTTTAGTACATAAAAAGTACCTTACACTCAGTTAGCCAGGAGAAATGATTTCAGTTTTATTTCTGGATAATTGAGCAACACTTTGGTATGTGATTCACTGCCAAGTGGACGCCGTTAGTCTCACACAGCTGTAGTTGGGGATGGCGAGAGTTATTTACTGGGAAAATGATAATGCAAGTGGATGTTGTACCGAACCCAAGGGCGAGATAATTTCCGTTGTGCTGCTTCACAGGACTGCAGTTAGAGCGTTCGGTCAACCCGTTGGTAGAGTCTATGTATTTGATGCTAATTCACAGGATAAAATTAGAGGAAAGGACCATTTATCTTCATTTTAAATTAAATCAAATGGGATAAATGTTCAAACCCAGTCAATTTATATTTTTCATACTCACAGTATACTTTCTAAGCGTATAGAATATATCTTTCCTTTGTACTTATTTAACTGAAATGTTTATACTTTGACTCAGTAATCTCACTCCTGGGAATGTACACAAAGGAAATGCTTTAACATAAGAAAAGAAGCAATAGGCCTATTTTTTCAATATTATTGTAGTCATGAAACACTGGAAAAAAACTAAATGTCCAGCAATCAATGAATGCCTAACAAATTATGGCATATCCTCTTAGGGGAATCATTATGCTGCAATCAAATCATAATTATGAAGGTCATTCAATAAACAAGTTTACAAAACCATGTAGCAAGATGGGAAATGTTTATGATGCACAAATAAGTGAAAAAGTAGATTGCAAATTTAGCTAAAGTGTCTTGCTTTGTGGTTTGGGGTCCAATTCATATACCTTTGTTTGCTGCCTCTGGCAAGTAGTGTCATAAAGTCCAGTTGTCATTGTTGTTCCGTCACTAAATTATTTCAGACTCCTTGTGATCCCATGGACTGCAACACATCAGGCTTCCCTGTCCTTCACTATCTCCCTGAGTTTGCTGAACTCATGTGCATTGACTCGGTGATCCCCCAACCATCTCATCCTCTGTCATCCCCTTCTCCTCCTGCCTTCAATCTTTCCCAGCATCAGGGTCTTTTCCAATGAGTCTGCTCTTCATATCAGGGGGCCAAAGTATTACAGCTTTAGCATCAGTCCTTCGAATGAGTATTCAGGGTTGATTTAGAATGCTGACCAAAGGAACTCTCAAATCTTATCCAGCACCACAATTTGAAAGCATCAGTTCTTCGGTGCTCAGTCTTCTTTATGGTCCAACTCTCACATCCAGAAATGACTACTGGAAAGACCATAGCTTTGACCGGATGGAACTCTGTCAGCAAAGTCATGTCTCTGCTTTTTAATACACTGTCGAGGTTTGTCTAGATTTGACAGGCTTACCACTAAGTCCTCAGCTCTCTCCTCATAATGTGATCAGAGATTCTCAAATGCGTTCCAGTGACTGAGATTTGGAAGAAGTCTGTTCGACTTCAGTAATCTCTTCATGTGCTCCCTGGGCTGAAGGTTGTTAGCTTTTGAACAGAATACAGCCTTTTCTGCCCATGTCCAAAGGAAAGTACCTGAGGGAAAGTCTCTTGCTTCAGTAGGTGTTAGAGGGGCCAAGATGATGCTCACTCTCCAATAACACTTGACAGTGGGAACTCTCCACCAAAATAAGCAGAGCCCTTGGTCTGCAGGTGCTGTTCGTTATATCACCCACCTGTGCCTACAGGACATAAAGATGCCCCAGAGTCATAGAGTCAGAAGGTTCAGTTCAGTTCAGTTCAGTCGCTCAGTCATGTCCGACTCTTTGCGACCCCATGAATCGCAGCACGCCAGGCCTCCCTGTCCATCACCAACTCCCAGAGTTCGCTCAGACTCATGTCCATCGAGTCAGTGATGCCATCCAGCCATCTCATCCTCTGTTGTCCCCTTCTCCTCCTGCCCCCAATCCCTCTCAGCATCACAGTCTTTTCCAATGAGTCAACTCTTCCCATGAGGTGGCCAAAGTACTGGAGTTTCAGCCTTAGCATCAGTCCTTCCAAAGAAATCCCATTTTCTTTGTGTTTCCTGTCTGATTTGCAGATTCAAGTAATGTCAGCCTCATAAGATGAGTTGAGGCATTCTCTCCTCTTCAGTTTTGTGTATCTAGTGTCAATAACCTCCTAAGCCAGTTTTGTTGGAGACAGGGGCTACAGTGCCATCATGGTGCACCTGGAGAAAACCCTATTTGAAAGCATGTGGCCAAACTGTTTCTAGGAGGAAATGGAGGTCATGGAACCAGTGCTGCTTCTAAAGCAGAGATGATTGGAAATTGCCAAACATGAGGAAACTCTGAGGAGACCTCAAGGTGGCAGGAAGGTAAATATTGTTCTCAGGATATAGCTGCATTCCTATGTAACTGGCTCTGACCATGAAAGCCCACTGGAGCCCTCTTCTAATTATAGCAACTTCTTCAATGGAAGACTGATCCTTTATTGTTATGCTTACTTAAGAGAATTCATCCATTAGGAATCTGAGCCGCAAGTATACAAGTTCATAGTACATTTAGCTCTTGTTCACATATACATGCAGTCCCTTCCTATGGAACAAGACTGAAATAGGAGTCATTCCTCCCTGATACAGAATCAATGGACCCCTTCTGCATGTCATCTTTGCTCAGAGCAGAAAAGTCCTTTTGGTTTCAGTACTCTTATACATTTTAATCTGTCTTTACCCTCATGGAAACAAAATTTAGCAATTTACAGTCTTTAGACCTGGTTGTAGCCAACTTAACCCACCTGATAGAGCTCCTTCCTACAGATCTCCAAAAACAGATGTTAACTGACCTGCTTCTGCTATGCCCTCCTTTTTTTTTGTATTTATTTATTTTTTTACATGAACTCCCAAACATGAACCCTCCTCCCACCTCCCCCCCAACATCTTCCCTCCAGATCATCCCCATACACCAGCCCCAAGGATCCTGCATCCTGCATTGAACATAGACTGGCAATTCATTTCTTACATGATAGTATACATATTTCAATGCTATTCTCCCAAATCATCCCTCCCTCTCCCTCTCCCTCTCCTTTATGGTTATGATTTTAACTGAACAGAAGACTAAGGTAACAAACTTGGTTAGGTATTGGATTGGATTAGTTGAAATGGAGACAAAGTCAAAAACAAAACTGAGTTATTCTAAGATACTGAAAGAGTAAAGAGATTGCCAAAAATGATGCTAAGAAAGGATTTGGTGTATAAAGAGCAAAGAACCAAGAAGATTTAATGGACAGCACAGAATTCAAGTCTAGAAAAACCAAGAAATCTCCAATTTCTACACCTTACCCAGTGTTTAAATCCTCCAAATTAATCCAGAAGCCACTTCAAGGGAGCAAAAGGGAAGATGAAGGAGGAGAATAAGAAGGAAATGAGAAGGTGGCTCTGCTACACAAATTATGAACTACTCTAAGGTAGGGGGGGGGTGGGGGGAGGGGAATGAAAGCAGTTCTCCAACTAGAGCAACTCCATTGTTGGTCTTGTTGTATATGGAATTCTTCCTCCTCCACACACACCACCCCTGCCCGCCCCCACAAAAAAAAGATTTCATTACTTTAAAATAATTTTGAAAACCTTTGGTCTGTATTATACATCTTCATTACCGCTTATATAGTATAGCATCCAAAACAGAATAATACCACAACATTACCCATTAAAAACAATAGTGGCCCCTTATATATTGCCCTTCAATGGTTAGAGGGAGTCTTTCGTTTTTTCTTCTGGTTTATTTGGCAATCACAAAACTTGTCTTCCCATCCTTGTATGGAACAGTTATTGAATGAAACTGCCCCCTAGGAAGACACATAAATTTGGGTGAAACAGTTTCTTTTAGCTTAGGGCAAGGTTCAGAAGACTTCCAAGGTGTCTTAGTGGTAAAGAACCTGTCTGCCAGCGCCGGAGATGTGGTTTCGATCCCTGGGTCAGGAAGATCCCCTGGAGGAGGAAATGGCAACCCACTCCAGTATTCTTGCGGGGAAAATTCCACGGACAGAGGAGCCCAATGGGCTACAGTCCATGAGTGTCTCAAAGAGTCAGACGTGACTGAGCAACTGAGCACAAGGCTCAGAAGGGCCTCAGCTGTGAACCTTCAGCAGGAATGCTCACGATGGTTGCAAAATGGGAGTCGGGTTTCGGTGGACTCCAGGAGTTGGTGATGGACAGGGAGGGCGGGCATACTGTGGTTCATGGGGTCACAAAGAGTCGGACACGACTAAGTGACTGAACCGAACTGAACCCTGGAAGGGACTGTGAAGCACCCTATGTCCTATAGTTCATACCTCGTAGCTCTAAGATCCATTTGTTTCATATGATAAATTTATTACACCTGGGAACAGCTCTTCCTGGATTCTAGCTGGTCTTGTGAAACTTACAGAAAAGGGGCAGGGAACTTAATGGGCTTGATCCTCAGCTTTTTCCTCTTGCTCAGAAAACGAAAGCTTCTTTATATGCTGTTGAAGTACTCTGATTCTTAATTAGCCTTAAATGGGTGACAAATTACTCATAAGCATTTATCATAATTTTTCCAATGCACTGTTTCAACCAATAGCTATCTAATTTCTTATTTGTTATAAGAACTACCTTTCTTATCAACACTTAATTAATGATGACTGCCAATGATGTTGCTCCAGTCAATGCATTTTCTTCTACAGTATCCCTCTTAGTTAAGTACTAGTGAAAGTTTTAAAAATTCTACTGTTATCATGTCCCAGGAGCTGTCAGTACTGCTCCTATGGTCTGTGGTCAAGTCCTTATTGCCAGCCAGTCAGACACAGATCCATCTCCAAAATCACATTCAACATCTGCTTCTAAGGACCATCTCTGGCACCAACTGTCAGCGCTTGAGAGCCCTAGGAAATACACTCTACCATGGTGATTTGCATGCAAGAAGTTAGTTACCAATGCTTTTGGTAATAACAATTGTCAAGAAGTCATGGGAACGGAACTGGGCACAGGAACAAGATAAACCATAATGCACTTCCAACAGGGAATTCTGATGTGAGGGTGGTCCTTTGGAGGGGTCCCAAATTGAGGCAATTATAGCCCCCCCATGAGCAGTCATTGAATGTGGGCCACCCTGTTGTAGAGGAAACATAATTTTTAATAGCCCCCATCAGCAGAGAGCAAAGCTTAGGGGATTTCTCATCTCTGAGACATCAGCCATCCCTCCCAGAAGCTAGTGAAATGAGGGGCTTTGTTTTTGTTGGGGGGGGGATTCAGTGGTATACAACAACTTACACTACAACATTCTTCTTATTCTTACATTTTTCTTTATGGGTATCATCAGTGACCAAAGTTACTGGTGATCTCCAGTTAAAAGGACAGAGATTGGAAGTTTGGGATTGACGTGTACACACTGCTATATTTAAAATAGATAATGAAAGCAAACCTGTAGGAAGGAAGGAAGGAAAGAAAGGCAGTTTAGAGAGAAGCATTGAAAACAGCCAAAGAGGCCCATGAAGAAAGTGAGAGAAGCTTCAGAAAACAAGATTCGAAAATCATATTTATGAAGAATGCTTAGTCTAGCACTCGTAGAGGGGTTAATGGTTCGCCATAGGCTTGAAAATTTCTACCACTGAAATTAGTAACTAGCTGCTTATCATCACCCTAAGAAAATAGATATTGAAGAACCAGGAATTTCAATGCAAAACATAGAAAAAGTTACAAATAATGAAGATTGGACAGCCTCAGAGTTAATACTAAGGAGATTATGGAATATTTTGCGGGATATTGAAAAATTAAGTCTATTTTTATTTGTGTGTTTGTACTATGACATAATAACTACCATCTACTGAGTACATACTCAGTGAATTGAATGAGATATTAGCCTAGCCATTTAATTATGCCATTTACTTTATACACTCTTCCTGCATTTTGCACGTGTAATTTGTTTAATTCCCACACTAAGATAAGTATTAAAACAATTCCACTGTTGGATATAGGAGCATATTATAGAATTAATTGAAGATAAAAAGCTTTGAATGCACAACAAATTGCTAACCATTTCTATCAGCTCACTGTATCCTGAGTTGATTATAAACTACAAGTACTTATGTGTGCACAGCTTGAGATGGCATGAAAGAGTAATGTTCTCACAACTCTTCTCTAAATGTTTTTCTCAAATCCTGCCAGGTATTCTAGAAGGAAGAGATGCTGCTACATCTCTACCATATGATAAAATTGCTACTAGTTGACAGGTCTTCATGAGTAGTACACATGATCACGTATCATTCTTTAACCTGTAATTTTTAGAAAGCAGATATTCATATAAACTTTTAACACATGAAACTCTGATTTCCACCTCCAGTAAACATTTAGTAATTTCACACTCTAGAAAATATAATTTATTTCCATTTTTCTGCTGCTACAAATACCCTAATATCTGTATTAATAAAAAAATAATTAGAATAATAACAATAAAGTATAAAATACAAGAATTTCTTGTGGTTACCTTTAAGCAGAGAGGAAGTTTAAATTTCTTCTCCAATATTTAATAAAACTCATGTATACAAAAATACATACGCACATGCAAAGATTTTTCCCCAGTGTCCTTAACGATACGTTATAATGATTGAAATAAATCAACTGTCTAGAGTGATCTGGTCATGAGCCAAAATTCTCAGAAAGAAAGCTCAAAATTACAATTTAAACTACTGTCATTGCCTGAAAGATAACTTAGTAATTTTTGTGTAGGAAATAATTGATAAATTGAAAAGTAAAATACTAAACTAGTCAGGAAACAACCAATAACTTTGAGTACCATCTTTTTCTGAAAATTTGTGTAAACAGATTGCTAAAGACAATAAAGATGCAGTAAGATGCTTGGTAAGAAAGTAGTAGTGTATAAGAACTGAAAAACCATAAAGCAGAAGCATGCTGCTGCTGCTGCTAAGTCACTTCTGCTGCTGCGGCTGCTAAGTCACTTCAGTCATGTCCGACTCTGTGTGACCCCATAGACGGCAGCCCATCAGGCTCCCCCGTCCCTGGGATTCTCCAGGCAAGAACACTGGAGTGGGCTGCCATTTCCTTCTCCAATGCATGAAAGTGAAAAGTGAAAATGAAGTCACTCAGTCGTGTCCAACTCTTAGGAGTGGACAAAAATTTTATCTGACTATTCAATGCACCTCTGTAGGACCACTGTCTTCCTTCCCAGTCATGTAGTTCTGCTGGAGTTGAAGCTCTCCCATGGCTCTAGGAGTGACCACAAAACCCAGGCCTGGTCAAAATATTCACTCCTGCTAACCATAGCAACAGGCTCAAGGATGGGACCTTAACCCTACCCAAACCATTGAGAACTCATTCTGAAACAAATTCCTGACTTTGGCAGATGAATATAGCGGTACCTAAAATTAGACTAATGATAGTCAAGGAACAAGGGTCTTCTTGACAACTGCACCACGATTGTTTTGTGGACACTCATGCCAAAATTGTTGCCTCTTTGCCTTCTAGTCCTGGAATTGATAAATTACCATTTAAAAGAATAATTTTTATGCTTTCCATTGTATGCATTTTTTCAAACTCCCATTCACATCTAGAGGTTCCTTTTACAAAGGTAGTTCACGTACTAGTTGGAATGACATCTACTACATGATTCCCACTTAAAATGTGCTTGTTCTGAATAAAGAATCTTCTCATCCTTTTAAGAATTTATCCAGCATAATTAGATACACTCTGATTCATCCAAATGCTACCCAAAGACTAAATATCTGTGGCTTTAATTGAAAAAGCTCATTAACTTTAAATACAGCTAAAGTTATTGAGGGGAAAAATATCTCAGTAGAAATCCTCTATTGGATTGTCTAGCAAACAAAAAGGGAAAGGTTTGTATATTCAAAATCAATTAATCTTGACTCCATTTCCATCATTTCACTGACTTTGGGTCTGAGTCTAAGTATTTTGAGAAGAAAGCATATTCAAGCATGCTGGGTGAATATACTTACTAGATATTCAACAGTCTTTAATATGTTAAACTAAATCATCTCTCTGGATAACCAAACAATAGGTGTGTGTGTGTGGGGTAAATTTCTCTTGAATTTTTCTAGCTAATAAATGAAGAACGAATGCTGTACCTAGAATATTACCATTTTGTAACCCCTCGTGAATTAGTACTTGTAGACACTGATTATCAATAGCTCCCTGCATCAGAAGGAGGCACTCAACACCACTGTAGTATACTGTGAGCCTGAATCTGATTAAGTTACCAAATCAGGGTTTCTCAACCTCACCACTCACTTTGGGCCATATCATTCTCTGTTTGGGGGTTGGGGTGCAGGAGGGGGGGCAGGGGACAGGAGGGGGAAAGAGGTGTGTGTCCGAACAACATTCTCCTGCAATTTTCAGATCTTTAGCAATATCTCTGGCTTCTACTTACCAGATGGTAATAATCCTGTGTTATAAAAACCAAAAATATCTCAAGACATTGCCCAGTGTCTCCTGGAATGGGCTGTGTGGCAGGGCAGGAGAGGGGGGAAATCACCCTCTGTTGAGGTCACTGCTCTAGATTCAACTACCAATATAAAGAAACACCCAGGATAAGCAGACACTAAGTAATTATCAAGTACAAACAGCTCTACTGGTTGCTTGCAAGGGGGAAAAAAGGAAGGCAATTATCTGCTGTAAAGCACAGGGAACTCTGCTGAATATTATGTAATAACCTAAATGGTAAAAGAATTTGAAAAATAGATACATATAGTAATGTATGTATAACTGAATCACTTTGCTGTACACCTGAAACTATCACACTGTTAACCAACTTTACGCCAATATAAAATAAAATGGTAAAAATAAACAAAAGAGAAAGAGAAATCCCTAGATTTAAAATTTATTTCTGAGATCTATCAACCAACTGCAAAGCAAAACTTTTTTGGATCTTGATTAAAACAGATTTTATGGTAAAAACAATAAATAAGTCATTGAATACTGACTGACTTTGGGTATTTTAAAGAATTATTGTTAATATTCAGGTGTTCAGATGCTACAGTTATGTTTTTTAAAAAATAGTTTTTATCTTTTAAAGACCTATGTAGAAATAGTCAAAGAGATGATGTCTAGGGTTTGCTTCAAAACAGTGTCTAGGAGTGGGAAAAAGTAGAGGTGAGAGACTCAATTTAGCCACAAAGATTAGCCATGAGCAGATTATTTTAAAATATGGGTGATGGACACTTGAGAGATCTTGATACCATCCTGCTTATATTAGTACAAATCTAAAAAAACTCTATGACAAAAGTACAAAATGAAGTGAAATATTTCTAGGAAAGGTGGTTTCTTTGGAGAATGAACTGTACAGAACATCCTATATTAGGTGAAGACCAAGGGGTTGAACCAAAGTGAAGGCTGAAGGAGACATTGAGAAAGGGATAAGGAGAATCCGGGTGTCTGCAGGGAGAGACCGAACACATTCTGAAAGGACTATATAAAAATATACGGAATGCAAAACGCCTTTGATTATTTTCCCTTTTTAGTTCACCCCAAAAAAGACCCCCACACTATCCTGTCAGTGGTATCCACCATCTTCCCTCTGCAACTGCCTCGTCAGGGTGATGATTCTCAGATGAAGTAATGCAACTTAATTATGACCAGGATAATAAGGGTGTGAATAGCATGCAGATGCTCAACATCTGCTAATCCCAAATTTAATAACTCTTCAAGTTAATGCCTTTTCATGGGCCCTGGAAGAGTTGCTGACACACAGAGTCCCAAATGCCTATTCTGCAAGTTTTGTTTTGCATCTCGTGTTAGGGTGTGTCTGGATTGATATCACACCATGACACTTATGGTTTATATTAGTTTTCTAGTTTAGGAGAAACTGAAAATAAATTATCACTGTGCTAATTTGCACAGACACTGGCAGTGACTATTCATGTGACTATTGTTGCAATGACTAATTTCTGGGGAAAGGGACTTTTACTCACAAAAAACTACCTGTATCAAATACCCAATTTTGTCTATCTGTAAACAGTTTCTTTAAATGTCCATTTATCTGCGTTAAGCACTGCCCAAGAATGCAAGCGTGGGGTAGGAGAATGGTGCAGATGGGGAAGTGGAAAGAGAATTATGACACATTCTCTAGGTACATATTCTTAGTCATGATCATAAGCTTACACTTCTTTCATGGTTCCCTTCTCTACAGTTGCTCCAATTAGCTTGCTAGCATCTTGCCTTCCATATTTGACTCATACCATTCTCTTTCTTTTAATTGTGATCTTTGGTCTTCCAACCCATATTTCTGTTTACCTACTGTCTGGGGATATCTAAGAATTTTTTAAATGTCTTGCTGTATTTTGTTGTTAATGTTTGTTTGGTTGGATGGCTCTGTTTCCTGCTCTGTAACCATTACGTCTTTTCCTGGCAACATCACCTTGATTTTCTTTAGGGGGACAACCTGGGGGACAATCCATACGGTTTTGATGGAGCAGCCCATCCTCCATAAGTGGACCCAGGCCCTGGTCTGTGCCTTCTGTTTCCCTGGTCATAGTGACCAGTTCAAGGATGATCTTGTGACACAGATTAGCTCAGAGAACTCAACCCCAGTACATTTTCTAAAATTCTGAAGAAATGCTTTCTTTCTGCTAGGTTTGTTCCACTGTGAGGACTTCAGTCTGGGTATTTCACCAGCCAATATTCAGAGAAGAGTCTGGTTGGAGATGAGACTGACAAAAGAGAGCAGATCTATAGGATAGAGGAAAAGGGAGAAGAGAAGGAGGCAGAGTGACAAAGCAAGAAGAAAAAAAAGACAAAATGACGAACAAGTCTTCTAGGATTCCTAGAACATCGTTTGAACTTCAGGTCCAACTGGACCTGAAAGTCCGCCTCTAGACTTATTGCTGGTACACAAATAGTTGAGTTTCTATTGTTGCAGTTGCTCAGTTGCTAAGTCGTTCCGGCTATCCCAACCTGATGGACGGCAGCACACCAGGCTTCCCTGTCCTCCACTATCTCCCAGACTTTGTTCACGCATGTCCATTGAGTTGGTGATGCTATCTAACCATCTCATCCTCTGTCATCTCTTTCTCCCTTTGGCTTCAATCTTTCCCGGCATCAGGGTCTTTTCCAGTGAGTCAGCTCTTTGCATCAGGTGGCCATACAAAACCAGTCCGACTAATGGCTTTATCTATTTAATCAATAATTCTTAGAGGTACTGGGAATGGAGGGTAAAAAGGATGGAAGTGGTTGTCAGGGAGCTGGCAGTCTAGTTAGAAAGGCAAATTTTAAATTAAAAAAAAAAAAGTAGTGGGCACTATGGAAGATGTACAGGGTACCTGGACGCACAGAGCATGAGGGCTTAATCTAGTTAAAAGGGTTAGAGAAAATCTCACAACTAAATCCCTTATATGCACTCTGGTCTTAGATTGGGTACTGGTTATCTACTGCCATACAACAAATTACCCTAAAACTTAATAGCTGAAAACAACAGATTTTTTTTTTTTTTTTTTTTTAACTCTCACAGTTACTGTTGGTCAGAAATCCATAGGCAGCTTACCTGCCTGGTCCTGGCTCATGTTCTCTCATAAGGCTGCAGTCAAGGGTGTCATCATCTCAAGGCTCAGCTGAGGAAGGGTCTGCCGGCTAGCAGCTGAGTTACCCTAAAACTTAATAGCTGAAAACAACAGATTTTTTTTTTTTTTAAACTCTCACAGTTACTGTTGGTCAGAAATCCATAGGCAGCTTACCTCCCTGGTCCTGGCTCATGTTCTCTCATAAGGCTCCAGTCAAGGGTGTCATCATCTCAAGGCTCAGCTGAGGAAGGGTCTGCCGGCTAGCAGCTTCAGAAGATTATCTTTTAGGCTCACCAAAAGAGAATTAGAGAGAGCTCCTAAGACAGACCCTTAGTCTCTCGATAACCTAAGCTCAGAATTCACATATCTTTAATTCTGCCACATTTCTACTCATTAGAAGCAAGCTACTAAGTCACATTTACACATTTGATGGGAAGGGATTACACAAGACTATGAGTACCAGAAAGCAGAATCATTGGGGCCCACCTTAGTTGCCCTCATAGTTTCAGCACTTCAGTTCAGTCACTCAGTTGTGTCCAACTCTTTGCGACCCCATGGACTGCAGCACACCCGGCTTACCTGTCCATCACCAGATCCCAGAGTTTGTTCAAACTCATGTCCATCGAGTTGGTGATGACATCAAGCCATCTCATCCTCTATCATCCCCTTCTCCTCCTGCCTTCAACCTTTCCCAGCATCAGAGTCTTTTCCTATGAGTCAGTTCTTCATATTAGGTGGCCAAAGGATCAAAGTTTCAGCTTCAGCATCAGTCCCTCCCATGAATATTTAGGACTGATTTCCTTTAGAATTGACTGATTTGATCTCCTTACAATCCAAGAGATTTCTCCAACACCACAGCTCAAAAGCATCAATTCTTTGGCACTCAGCTTTCTTTATGGTTGGTCCAACTCTCACATCCATACATGACTACTAGAAAAACCATAGCTTTCACTAGATGGACATTTTTGTCGTCAAAGTAATGTCTCTGTTTCTTAATATGCTCTCTAGGTTGGTGGTTGGTTGGCCTTCCCTTATAGCTCAGTTGGTGAAGAATCCGCCTGCAATTCAGGAGACCCTGGTTCGATTCCTAGGTTGGGAAGATCCCCTGGAGAAAGGAAATGTTACCCACTCCAGGATTCTTGGGCTTCCCTTGTGGCTTGGCTGGTAAACAATCTGCCTGCAATGCAGGAGACATGGATTCGATCCCTGGGTTGGGAAGATCTCCTGGAGAAAGGAAAGGCTACTCACTCCAGTATTCTGGCCTGGAAAATTCCATGTACTATGCAGTCCATGGGGTCACAAAGAGTCAGACACGACTGAACAATTTTCACTTTCAATTTTTACTTTTATTTTCCAGGTTGGTCATAGCTTTTCTTCCAAGGGGCAAGCATCTTTTAATTTCATGGCTACAGTCACCATCTACAGTGATTTTGCAGCCCAAGAAAATAAAGTCTGCCACTGTTTCCATTGTTTCCCCATCTTTTTGCCATGAAGTGATGGGACCAGATGCCATGATCTTTGTTTTCTGAATGTTGAGCTTTAAGCCAACTTTTTCACTCTCCTCTTTCACTTTCATCAAGAGGCTCTTCAGTTCCTCTTTGCTTTCTTCCATAGGGTGGTATCATCTGAAATTATTGACATTTTTCCTGGCAATCTTGATCCCAGCTTGTGATTCACTCAGCCTGGCATTTCATGTGATGTATTCTGCATATAATCTAAATAAACTGTGTGACGATATACAGCCTTGACATACTCCTTTCCCAATTTTGCACCAGTCTGTCGTTCCATGTTCAGTTCTAACTGTTGCTTCTTGACCTTCATACAGATTTCTCGGGAGGCTGGTTAGGTAGTCTGGTATTCCCATCTCCTTAAGAATTTTCCACAGTTTGTTGTGATCCACACAGTCAAAGATTTGGCATAGTCAATAAAACAGAAGTATATGTTTTCCTGGAACTATCTTTCTTTTCTTTTGATGCAAAAGATGTTGGCAATTGGATCTCTGGTTCCTCTGCCTTTTCTAAATCCAGCTTGAACATCTGGAAGTTCTCAGTTCATGTATTGTTGAAGCCTCACTTGGAGAATTTTGATCATTGCTTTGCTAGTGTGTGAGATGAGTCAATTGTGCTGTAGTTTGAGCATTCTTTGGCATTGCCTTTCTTTGGTATTAGAATGAAAACTGACCTTTTCCAGTCCTGTGGCCACTACTGTTTGTGTTCTCCTAAAAGCAGGTCCTGAGATGAGGAATTTGGTCCAGAGAATTTATAGGAAATTTATCACAAGTAGTATTGTGAGAAAGCAAGGAAATGAGACATGAGAGGGAGATCAGCCAGTAAGTGGTTGCTGTTGACTGAATGTTTATATCTCCCCAAAATGCATACACTGAAAACTAACCCTGCTGCTGCTGCTAAGTCGCTTCAGTTGTGTCCGACTCTGTGTGACCCCATAGATGGCAGCCCTCCAGGCTTCCCCGTCCCTGGGATTCTCCAGGCAGGAACACTGGAGTGGGTTGCCATTTCCTTCTCCAATGCATGAAAGTGAAAAGTGAAAGGGAAGTTGTTCAGTCATGCCCAACTCTTCGTGACCCCATGGACTGCAGCCTACCAGGCTCCTCCGTCCGTGGGATTTTCCAGGCAAAAGTACTGGAGTGGGGTGCCATTGCCTTCTCCGGAAAACTAACCCTAATGTGATAGTATTTGGAGATGGGCTCATTGGGAACTGAGTAAGTCATGAGGGTTCTCACCTCATGAATAAGATTTGTTCCTTTATAAAAGAGGATCCAGAGAGATCCCTCACCACTTCTTTCATGTGAGAAGGCAGTGATAAGAAGGCTATCTATGAACTGCGAAGCAGGTCTTCTCCACACACTAATGTGCTAGCACTTGATCCCAGCCTCTATAGCTATGAGTAGTGCATGCTGTGTATAAGCTGCACCCCTCTTCGATGACAGTCTTCCATAGTAGCTCAAAAGGACTAAAATAATTATCTCTAAGGTGTGGATTAAAGCTCTATGCCACTAGGCGCCATCCCTCTGGGATTTAAATAGATTGAGCTGAACAGAGGTCAGAATTGCCCCAACAAGGAATAAGGAAGTTGGGGTATTTATTCAGCATTTCCTGTACCTTGCTTCAGGATTACCTGCAATAGTCTGCAAGGATATGGGCAAGCACCAGCAACAACTGCTGCCATGACCTTAGGGATTACCCCAGTCTATTTGACCTGGCTCCTGGGACTTTTCCTCCTTGGCACTCACCACTCACAAGAGTCTGGTTGAGATCCAGTCACTTTTGAATACAAAGAATTATATCCAATTTATAAATATCCACAATGCATCACCTGTATATATCTGTCCCATCTGAAATTGTATTCAGTTCAGTCCCTCAGTCGTGTCCGACTCTTTGCAACCACATGGACTGCAGCATGCCAGGCCTCCCTGTCCATCACCAGTTCTCAGAGCCCACTCAAACTCATGTCCATTGAGTTGGTGATGCCATCCAACCATCTCATCCTTTATTGTCCCTTTCTCCTTCTGCCCTCAATCTTTCCCGGTATCAGGGTCTTTTCAAATAAGCCAGATGTTCGCATCAGGTGGCCCAAGGATTGGAGTTTCAGCTTCAATATCAATCCTCCAGTGAATATTCAGGACTGATCTCCTTTAGGATAGACTGGTTGGATCTCCTTGCAGTCCAAGGGACTCCCAAGAGTCTTCTCCAACACCACAGTTCAAACGTATCAGTTCTTCGGCACTCAGCTTTCTTCACAGTCCAAGTCACAACCATACATGACCACTGGAAAAACCATAGCCTTGACTAGATGGACCTTTGTTGGCAAAGTAATGTCTCTGCTTTTGAATATGCTGTCTAGGTTGGTTATAACTTTTCTTCCAGGACTAAGCATCTTTTAATTTCATGGCTGCAGTCACCATCCACAGTTATTTTGGAGCCTAAAAAAATAAGGTCATCCACTGTTTCCACTGTTTCCCCATCTATTTCCCATGAAGTGATGGGACTGGATGCCATGATCTTCGTTTTCTGAATGTTGAACTTTAAGCCAACTTTTTCGCTCTCCTCTTTCACTTTCATCAAGAGGCTCTTTAGTTCTTCTTCACTTTCTCTCATAAAGGTGGTGTCATCTGCATATCTGAGGTTATTGACATTTCTCCTGGCAATTTTGATTCCAGCTTGTGCTTCATCCAGCCCAGCATTTCTCACGATGTACTCTGCATATAAGTTAAATAAGCACAGTGACACTATATAGCCCTGACGTACTCCCTTTCCCATTTGGAACCAGTCTGTCATTCCATGTCCAGTTCCAACCGTTGCTTCCTGACTTGCATACAGATTTCTCAAGAGACAGGTCAGGTGGTCTGGTGTTCCCATCTCTTTAAGAATTTTCCACAGTTTGTTGTTATCCACACAGTCAAAGGCTTTGGCATAGTCATAATGAATCAAAATACCATCCCAGCTCTTAAACCTGTCTACTTTACTGGACAAGATAAAGTAGGTACAAAATGGGCATTGCATAAGAAAGTTAAATACTGTGCTGCACATTAAATATCATCAGGGAGAAATGGAAAGCTTTCTGCACAAGGAATAATTTGTGTGGGTTTTAAACAGCAAAAGATGGTAATGTTTAGATGATAGAAACAGGGAGAAATTTTGTTTGACAAGAGACATGATGTGCAAGAGAAGTTAATGGGAGAGGAGTTTGGAGGCTGGGTCTAGGTACTGGAAAACTGTTAGTGCTATGTGATGAACTAGGTTTCATTGCCAGTGCAGGATTGATTAAAGTGTTTGAGATAGATGTGACATAGTCGTAGATTATAAAATAAATAATATCCCGAGGAGCCTTTACATCTCACCTACAATGAACAGGATAGAAATTAGGATAAGGTTTTTTTTTTTTTCACAAGTTATGTTTAAAGTGAACTGCTATTGCAATTGTTACTATTGATTCTGTTACTATTTTGGTAAACTCTTAAGCACACCTTGTACTCAAGATCAGAGGTCAAGGAACTTTCTGTAAATGATCAAGTAGCAGACATTTTCGGCTTTGTAGGTCATGTGGTAGTCGCTTCAGTTACTCATTTCTCTTGCTGAAGCACAGGAGCAGCCATAGACAGTATGTAACTAAATGGACGTGACTTGTTCCAACAAAACGTTATTTACAAAAACAGGCCAGATTTGACCCACTGGCCATAATTCACGGACCCCAGATCTAGACAAATATTCCTCTAATGTTCATATACAAAAATCACTGAGATCTGTTAAGATGAAGATTTTGACGCAGTAGGTCAGAGGGAGACGTTTGCATTTCTGACAAGCTCCCGGGTGGTGCTGATGCTGCTTGTCCTTGGATCACACTTTGAGTCTCAAGGGGGACATATCAAATTTTCAACTAAAACTGTTATTTTCATGTTTGACTCTTGGTGTATCTTCTCCCAGTTACCCCTAGGAATTTATACCTCATTTAGAGAGTCAATGCTTTAAGCCTGCATTCCCTACCTTGCCTTAAATTGAGTCACTTGGGACACTTGCTATAAATACAGTTTCTCAGGCCCCTCTTCCTGGGGATCCTAATTCATCTAAGGATCTGGGATGAGGCTCCAAAATCTGTGTGCTAAAAACTCTAGATGACTGTTATGATCAAACAAGTTTGGAAAGCACTGGGAACACAGAATCAGCCTCCAGTTTTCTATAACTCTCAGGAGTGATTAACATTATTGAGATCCTGCCATGAATACAGTATAATACAAGGCGATATAAGGGTATAAAAGATGCTGTCTCTGGCCTAAAGGATCTTTGGTCCAAGGCATCAGGGTTACAGGCAGTACTTCCCTTAGAGCATTCAGAGGATCTTACCTTTAAAGGCATATTATTTATAGAAACATAGTCACTCAGTCACCTCCCCAGTGAATGTTGCTTTACTTTCTTCTTCAATTAAAGACAGTCTAGAAAGAATTGGGAGTGATATTTAAACTCCCCTAAGGCAAATGGGGTAAACACACCTAACACTCTCATCTTAAGGAAAACACTTAACTAATAGAGCCAGGGATTACAGCACACCCTTGGTACTTGGGGCAAGAGATTTCATGACCCACCTCCAGAAAAAAATGTTCTTTAGAGAATGTCTTCTTCAGACAAAGTAGTGTTTTGCTCACTAGTCAAATATTAGTACTGAAAAATACATGGGCTTCCTTTAAGACAGCTCTTTCCATTCAAAACACTAGCACTGTGCAGAAAAGAAATGATTCGATTTAAATTATCTGAAAATCATTTCTTTAAAGAGGAAAAAGAAGGAAGAAGAAAAAAGTGTATCAGTGGTACTTCTCAGACTATTCACTCAAAGAAAGCCTAGAAAAAGAAGCACTGTTGCCAAAATATTTCTAAACTTTTGTTGGCATAATATTCTAAATTTCTGAGGAAAAGGGACCTTCTGTTTTTGCTTATAATACCTCTCCAAGGGTCTCCGATCACTGCAGTTCCACCTAGTAATTGCTTGCTTGCATAATCCAAAAGACAGCTCAAATAGCCATGAGTGCCCCCAGAAGATTTTCTCTAACCTTCGGTTCATACGGTTCCCCTCCCGCCATCATGCCTTGACTCACCAACATCTGCCTAATAGCGTCTAAACTCCATGGTATGGAGTGCAAGCCCCTCCAGGATCTTACCCTTCCCAGCTCTTCCAGCCCTGTCTTTGGCTAATCCCTCCACCCAGAAATCACCACATGTCCTTGATGGTATAGTGACACCAACTTCATTGAAGTTTCCTGAGCACATTCTTTAGTGCTTGCTGGTTGCTCCACTTGGACACCTACTCCTTTGTCCCTCGTCCCCTCCCCTCTGTGTGCCCAGCAAACTTACTAATGCTCCAAAATCAGTGCAGTGCAGTCTTTTCTGGAAAGTGACCTCTGACATAGGAGAATGAAGTTCTGTGTCTCCACCGAACCTCATATCTAACTCCATCAGAGCATTATCAAATCATGTCATTTATGTTTTATATCTATTCCCAAACAAAGCTAAAAACTTCTTAAGAACAAGGACTATGCCAGCTCACTTACCTACTTCCAGTTCTTCTCCAAAATGAAGTTCAGTTCAGTTCAGTTCAGTCACTCAGTTGTGTCCGACTCTTTGCAACCCCATGAATCGCAGCGCGTCAGGCCGCCCTGTCCATCACCAACTCCCGGAGTTGACTCAGACTCACTTCCATCAAGTCGGTGATGCCATCCAGCCATCTCATCCTCTGTCGTCCCCTTCTCCTCCTGCCCCCAATCCCTCCCAGCATCAGGGTCTTTTCCAATGAGTCAACTCTTCACATGAGGTGGCCAAAGTATTGGAGTTTCAGCTTCAGCATCAGTCCTTCCAATGAACATCCAGGATTGATCTCCTTTAGGATGGACTGGTTGGATATCCTTTCAGTCCAAGGGACTCTCAAGAGTCTTCTCCAACACCACAGTTTAAAAGCATCAATTCTTCGGCACTGAGCCTTCTTCACAGTCCAACTCTCATATCCATACATGACCACTGGAAAAACCATAGCCTTGACTAGATGGACCTTTGTTGGCAAAGTAATGTCTCTGCTTTTCAATATGCTGTCTGGGTTGGTCATAACTTTCATTCCAAGGAGTACTGTATATAAAACACAGGCTCAATACAACATCTGAAAATGTTGATGAAGAATCAACCATGTGAAGATACTTACACAGAAATTGCTGTCAGACTGACCTTGGCTAATTAAAGGATGAATGTATAAGCTATTAGCCTATGAAAAAATAGTGAAAGTGTTAGTCACTCAGTTATATCGGATTCTTTGCTACCCCATGAACTGTAGCCCACCAGGCTCCTCTGTCCATGAAATTCTCCAGGCAAGAATACTGGAATGGGTAGCCATTACCTTCTCCAGGATATCTTCCAGGGACTGAACCTGTGTCTCTTGCATTGCAGGCAGATTCTTTACCATAGGAGCCACCAGGAAGCCTATTTACAAAGAAACTGCTGTCAGATCTGACTTGGCTAATTAAATGATGAACATGTAATCTATTAGCCTACAGTTCCCACAATACTCCTTTTATGAAAAAGATCTAGTTTCCAGGCTTTTAATCCATTAACTCTATCCTTGCACCAAGCAGATGGCGTCACATACAAACAGGTTTCCAACAGCCTCTGATCGGTCACAATCTTCTTTCTAAACGACTTGTCCTAACCTACTTCATATACTACGTGTGTTCCTGATTCTTCTGGCTTATGACCTCATTACATGATCTCCTGTTTACAACCTCACCACATTCTGTAGGCCTGAACTTGGTCTTGTTTTCCTGGCTAAGGCCTGAGTTCTTCTCCTTGACTGTATATAATTTGAATTCTCTCTTTGCATTCATGATTCTCTGTGAGTAGGTACTCTGTGAGTACCTGTGAGTACTCTGTGTACCCAGCTTGTTCTGAGAACTCCTTTGGCTAATCCTCTTGTTGAACACATGTCCAGTCTTCTGAGTGCAACACAAATATGAGGGATGGCCTTGAAGCACTAGTTGAGGAAAATAACCAGTACTGAAAAGTTTTTAAAAGAAGGGGAAGGTAGAGTCAAATCCATAATGCAGACACCATGTCAACTGGTCCATGTTATTCCACTGTAGAACTGCTTGCCTTCATCTAAAAAAAACTTAACCTTTATTAGTCATCAAGAGAAAGATGCACTGAAATGAGGGAAGAGAAACATGTCTTAGAAGGGTATACAGAAAGATGATAAAGGGATGAATGAAGACAGTAAAAGAAAAGCAATTTGGTATAATTATCTTTGGTGGGATAGTTAAGGTAGAAGAGTTTTACACCTGGTACTGGATCTACCTGAGCCAAGTCCTATTGCAGAAGAAGTAGAAGCAAAGACATTTAAAAGAAACTTCCAGGGAAATAAAACAGGAAGAGTTTCAGCCCAATACCCTGAAATAGTGTATCACCTACAGAATCCTTATATTTCACTGTTATATGAGAGAGGAATAAACTGTTTTGGTTTTTTTTTTTAAGAGTAAGAGATAAAAACTTGTCAAAACGTCCAGGTTTAACAAGTCATCGCCCTAGAAATGGAAGAAGAGGAGGAGATACTGGTGGTTAAGAGCAGAGACATTAGGAGTCAAGAGGACCTGGGTTGGAATCTAAGACCTAACCATTTTAGGCAGGGGGACTTTGAAGAAGTGAGTTGACTAGGCTATGTGTCAGTTTCATTATCTATAAAATGAGAATAAATATACCTAACTTTCAAGTTGATTTATGGATTAAATATAATAATTAATGGAGAATAGTTGGTATAGCATGATTTGAGAGTGCTCTTGTGTCTGATATGGCCTATGAAAAAGGGGAGGCCTAACTCCCACTCTTCCGGATGGTGTCCATGCAATTTATAGGCTAAGGATAACCTGTGATTCACACATGGCCATGACTATTAGATTGTGACTGATGAACCAGAATATGAATTAGCTATGTTGTGGTTTCATTTTCTTTAAATTAGATTCTCTTCATTTTGCTTAGGAATTCTCTCTTGGATACTTATATTGCCAATTCCATTGATAGCAATTATTTGGACTGAAAAATTCAAAGACATCATTAATTCCTCTTTCACTCTATATCCAACCTGAGAACTGCTTCTGTCAAGGCATCACCTTCACTGCTACCATCATAGTTCAAGTTGCCTGAATTATGGCAAAAACCTCCTAGTGGTCTTGGTAATACTACCATTGCTACCCTATAGGTTATTCTGAAAAGAGGAATCAAAATGATATTTTTTTTTTTACAATGGTCCAACATATTTATTGTGAAATTTGTTATTCTTAGCACATATCATATTAATACTTTTAAGCTGTACAGATTTTTTTTTTTCAGATACATTTGTTTGCTCAAAATCCCCCATTGACTCCCTTTGTCACTCAGAACAAAAGCCAAAGTCCTTCTGATGACATGTAAGGTTCCACTCGGAGAAGGCAATGGCACCCCACTCCAGTACTCTTGCCTGGAAAATCCCATGGACGGAGGACCCTGGCAGGCTGCAGCCCATGGGGTCGTGAAGAGTCAGACATGACTGAGCAACTTCACTTTCAATGTTCACTTTCATGCATTGGAGGAGGAAATGGCTACCCACTCCAGTGTTCTTGCCTGCAGAATCTTCAATGGCACCCCACTCCAGTACTCTTGCCTGGAAAATCCCATGGACGGAGGACCCTGGCAGGCTGCAGCCCATGGGGTCGTGAAGAGTCAGACATGACTGAGCAACTTCACTTTCAATGTTCACTTTCATGCATTGGAGGAGGAAATGGCTACCCACTCCAGTGTTCTTGCCTGCAGAATCTCAGGGACGGGGGAGCCTGGTGGGCTACCGTCTCTGGGGTCGCACAGAGTCAGACACGACTGAAGTGACTTGGCAGCAAGGTTCCACTAATCTGGCATCCTGCCTCCTTTGGTACCCTACCTCTTATCACTCTTACCCCCCAGTGTCCACTCCACACAACGTGCATGGGTTTCATGTTGATTCCAAACTATGCCAACATGTCTCAGCATTTCCTCTGCTCTGAAACACTCTTCCCCAGGATACCTGCTTGACTTCCTCCCTCAGAATTCTGACATCTCTTCTGAAATAACACCTCACTACAGAGTACTGCTGTCTTTGCCTGGATTTCCCCAAAAGCAGAGCCTGAAACAAAAGTTTGAATGCATGTGGTTTTGGGGGGAACTGATCCCAAGGAAAGGAGTCAAGTCGGAAGGAGACCTGATAGAGCTCATCTTAGTGACCTGATGGAGCTCAGTCTGACTAGGTCGCTCTGTGGTTCATGAAGAATGTGCCCCAGAATCATCTACTTAGATGAGGAAGAGGCAAGTATGTATCTACCACTCCCCTCTCCAATCAGTCAAAGGTTATTGAAGGGAATGTTACTTCCCTTGACCAAGTGAGCTCATGCATTTACCAGGATTCAGGCCTGTGGGCTAAGTTGCTTCAGTCATGTCTGACTCTTTGCGACCGCATGGGCCGTAGCCCACCAGGCTCCTCTGTCCCTAAGATTCTCCGGGCAAGAACACTGGAGTGGGTTGCCGTGCTCTCCTTTAAGTGGTCTTCCCAACCCTGGGATCAAACTCATGTCTCTTACTCCTCCTGCATTGGCAGGTGGTTCTTTACCACTAGTACCACCTGGGGAAGCCCATTTACTAGGGTAGTCAAGAAGAATAAACTCAGTGGCGCAGAGAAGCCACTGTAAGGAGACTAGAGAGGAAGGTACAACTAAATTGATAAGCTCTTAGATGACAGGAATCTGGCTGCTGCAGCAAAAGATAAAATAAGAGATGGCTAAGTGGATATGAGGCAAGAGCTTAAGAGTTACCTCTACCTCCTTAACCCCTTTATCCAAAATAGCACCCAACCCCTACCTTGTCATTCCTATCCTGTTGTTACTATCTCATGCATCCACTTGCTTGTAGACTTAACGTTCTTCCCTACTAGACCGTAAGTAGCATGGATCACAGTTTAGTGTATTTCGTTTACTACAGTGTTCTCAATCTGGAATGGTATGTGATCAGTTCAGTTCAGTCGCTCAGTCGTGGCTGACTCTGCAGCTCCAAGGATTGCAGCATGCCGAGCTTCCCTGTCCATCACCAACTCCCAGAGTTTGCTCAAAGTCATCTCCATCAAGTTGGTGATGCCACCCAACCATGTCATCCTCTGTTGCCTGCTTCTCCTCCAGCCTTCAATCTTTCCCAGCATCAGGGTCTTTTTCAGTGAGTCAGTTCTTCACATCAGGTGGCCAAAGTATTGGAGCTTCAGCATCAGTTCCTTCCAATGNTGTCATCCTCTGTTGCCTGCTTCTCCTCCAGCCTTCAATCTTTCCCAGCATCAGGGTCTTTTTCAGTGAGTCAGTTCTTCACATCAGGTGGCCAAAGTATTGGAGCTTCAGCATCAGTTCCTTCCAATGAATATTCAGGACTGATTTCCTTTAGAATTGACTGGTTTGATCCCTTGCTGTCCAAGGGACTCTCAAGGGTCTTCTCCAACAACACAGTTCAAAAGCATCAATTCTTCAATGCTCAGCTTTTTTATGGTATGTGATACACTGCAACAAATATTTGTTGGTAAATGAATGGTTTTGTATCTATAAACTGATATGTCTGTGTGTGTGAGAGAGAGGCCTAAATATCAGACTGTCTTTACATAATCAACATATGTTGGTACTTTTTGCCATTGTTTTATCTATCCATTTAACTTTGCTTACATGGGCTTCTTCATTCCCCCTAAAGTGAAGTTAAATCAGGTTTAAGCCAACAGGCATCAACAGAAATCCTGCTGATGCTCTAGATCAATGTTTCACAAATGCAAACGTATAACTTCAGAGTCAATTGAAGTGCTTGTTATAACAGTGTGCTGGGCCCCACATCAGGGCTAGATGGGGCCTAAGAATGTACATTTCTAATAAGTCCTGTGTTTCTGCTGGTCAGGGTCCACATTTGAGAAACCACTTCATTAGAGTGTTCTAACAGCCCCTTGAAGTGGGCACTTTGCCCATTACATAACCTGGCCCGGGATTGGTGAGACCCAAGGGAAGAAGCAGGTTTGTTTCATTTAAGCTACTACAAAGCCCAGTACAGTCCTGCTTCTTGGAGACTTTACAAGGTCACCATTCAACATGGGATTTACTTACTGTGTTCAACTACTTCTGATGAAGAGTTCAGGCCTGTTTAAGAGCTCTCTTTACAGTCAGCACTAGGACCATATTTTTTAAATAAACCATATCTTTCTTTAATTGGCACGTCTAAGTGGAAGCAGAAAAACAGGATATGAAGAACAGAGTACCAGCAGTGAAAATCTCAGAAATCATGAGGAAAATGAAAAAGGGCAATCCTGATTTGGGGGCAGAGTTCTTTTATGCTTGATAACTTTGGAGGAATCAAACTGATTTCCTTTGAAGAGGAGAAGAAATTGCAAGACAAGCAATTAGCTCTCCATTCCCCAGGAAAAGGTAGTTGACTATATGCAATGGTCTGCTGCTACTACTGCTTTTAACGCTGTGGTTCTCAATCAAAACCAGCTGTCAGCTGCACTGAATTCATGGGTAACCTGGGGACCAAATCAGATGCGAGAGACAGAGACACAGTGTGCCAGTCCTGGTCTTTGACTTTACTTTCTCCAGTGACCGTTTAGGAGGTGATAGAAACACAGCATGCTGTTCCAAAAAGTAAACCTCTCATGGTTAGCGCCATCCTCCTACCCCATCCCACCACTCTAAACGAATTTGGCCTTACTTTTATATAGAACCTATTTGGGTGTTAGATTTCACTGGAATGATTCTTTTTCAACAAGAAATACCATTTGCTACTCCATAAATAGAAAATCTCTTATGGCCCAAGATTAGCAAAGCTAATTATCAGAGAATATAAATTTAATTTACTAGCTGAATTTAACTGACTAGCTAATCTACCAGAGAGTTGAATCTCTCTCCAGCTAGAGTGGTTTTTATTCCTCTTGGTTATGATAAACTTGGGAATTTTCTTCAAAGCTTATCCTAATTCCGAAAAGATTGTCTGAGCCTTTTGCATTCTGATGTTCTGGTGGAATTATGCATCACTTTGTATGCTAAAGTTTTGAAATTATAGTCCTTTACTAAAACTTAAGTCTCAATATACTTAAGGTATAAGATACATACATAGACATATATGTAAAATACAGGTATACAGATATAAACAAAGATGTTTACAGTATAACAATGAAATTCTCCACAAATGACCTTTGGGCCAAATTTGAATCTTTACAAATAGCCTTTGCAAGTCTCATCTGAAATATCTGCCAATTCTTAAAAGCACGTCTCGTTGTCAAAGTTTTATTTCAATTAAAATCATTATTCCTTTAACTTACTGGGAAGAACAAATAAAATTTTGTAATGATCCTCTTAGAATAATTTCTATAGCTCTTTCTTGGACTTCATCAATGGCAGAATTTCAGAAAGCATAACCTAGTATTCTACAAGACTTATAAAGATATACTTTACCCCTATCTATTTACATCTCCTGCCCCCAAATTTCTTGAGAATCTGAACAATATTTGATATGATCTCAGACTTGCCTTAATAGAATAGACATATGTGGGTTGTCCCCAGTCCTAGCTGTGGACCTGCCTTCAGTTCAGTTCAGTCGCTCAGTCGTGTCCGACTCTTTGCGACCCTATGAAGTGCAGCACGCCAGGCCTCCCTGTCCATCACCAACTCCCGGAGTTCACTCAGACTCACGTCCATCAAGTCAGTGATGCCATCCAGCCATCTCATTCTCTGTCGTAGCCTTTTCCTCCTGCCCCCAATCTCTCCCAGCATCAGAGTCTTTTCCAGTGAGTCAACTCTTCGCATGAGGTGGCCAAAGTACTGGAGTTTCAGCTTCAGCATCATTCCTTCCAAAGAAATCCCAGGGCTGATCTCCCTCTTGATGAAAGTGAAAGTGGAGAGTGAAAAATTTGGCCTAAAGCTCAACATTCAGAAAACGAAGATCATGGCATCCAGTCTCATCACTTCATGGGCAGTAGATGGGGAAACAGTGGAAACGGTGTCAGACTTTATTTTTTTCAGCTCCAAAATCACTGAAGATGGTGACTGCAGCCATGAAATCAAAAGACGCTTACTCCTTGGAAGAAAAGTTATGACCAACCTAGATAGTATATTCAAAAGCAGAGACATTATTTTGCCGACTAAGGTCCGTCTAGTCAAGGCTATGGTTTTTCCTGTGGTCATGAATGGATGTGAGAGTTGGACTGTGAAGAATGCTGAGCACCGAAGAATTGATGCTTTTGAACTGTGGTGTTGGAGAAGACTCTTGAGAGTCCCTTGGACTGCAAGAAGATCCAACCAGTCCATTCTGAAGGAGATCAGCCCTGGGATTTCTTTGGAAGGAATGATGCTAAAGGTCTTATTTGCACATCTGAAATTGAGCTGTCTGCATTGTTCTAAACAGGAAATGGTGAGATACAAACTCCTTAGTTAACCACTCAGGAGTAAAATGCATTTTTTTAAGTTGGGGACATGTTTAAAAATCAAAAAGCAGATTTGAATCAAAAAGATGGCATTCCCAGATGTACCTTCTGGAATGATATGATGTGATAGTCTCACTAGGCAGCACCTTCCAGGGTGATCTAGGGTCAAAGATGTGGGCTGACAGTCGGTGGAAAGGTGTCTGAACCACGAAGAAAATCAATAAATGAGCTCCAAGCACGAGCGCAACTCTCCAGTTAAACATGCACAAGATCTTTTTCAATATTAAGCAAAACACATGGACATTTAGTTTACTTCATTATAAACCCCCAAATCACAGCAGCATTAATGCCAAAGTGGTGTCTGAGGGCCCATTCAAAGCAAGCCTGGAAAACGCTTCTTGAGCAAAAAGGCAACTCTCAACACAGGGTATCTGGGCTTTACCATCTTATTGTTCATCTTATGCTCATTTTGGCATTAAATAAGAAGCAAATTACAGATTGAATACTTCCACTAAGACAATTTTTTTCCCTTGAAGAACCTAACTAGTTTACAACAAATGAAAATGTGTATGTGTGTGTGTAACTTACTCATTAGGTGCATAAATGGTTGATGGATTTTCGTTGTTCATTTAGAACCATAGGTAATGCTGGGTCACAACACACCATAAAATGTCTTAAGTCCCTTTGCCACAGTGCACTACAGAGCCCTTATATTTATCTGACTCCACAGCAGTGGGGATCTGAGCCAGAGGACTCTAGAGGGTTTCAGAGCAGCTTCCTTCTGTGCATCCATTGTGGGAAGAACCCTCTGGTGGGCTGATCTAACATAACGGACTCTGGATGAGCAGGTCTGCTGCTGCTGCTAAGTCACTTCAGTCGTGTCCAACTCTATGTGACCCCATAGACGGCAGCCCACCAGGCTACCTCGTCCCTGGGATTCTCCAGGCAAGAACACTGGAGTGGGTTGCCATTTCCTTCTCCAATGCAGGAAAGTGAAAAGTGAAAGTGAAGTCGCTCAGTCTGTCCGACTGGTAGCGACCCCATGGACTGCAGCCCACCAGGCTCCTCTGTCCATGGAATTTGCCAGGCAAGAGTACTGGAGTGAGGTGCCATTGCCTTCTCCAGATGGGCAGGTCTAGTTAATAATAAAAGGATAACATTCAGAAGTGACTTTGATTTAAATGACAGAATCCCCGTGGAGCTAATCATGATATCCGAGAATGACCCCAGAAATATCCCTTTCTTTGGATTTGTCTTATCTGTAGAGAATTTCCAGGCTAAAAAGAAGAATTGCATGGTGTTTATAGATCAGAAAACTTTAGCATGTGTGAGTGCTGAGTCACTTCAGCCATGTCCAACTCTTTTGTGACACCATGGATGGTAGCCCCTCAGGATCCACTGTCCATGGTATTTTCCAGAGAAAAATATTGGAGTTGGTTGCCATGCCCTCCTGCAGGGGTTCTGCGCGACCCACAGATCGATTCTGTCTCTTATGTGTCTTCCGTTGTCAGATGGGTTCTTTACTACTAGTGCCACCTGCACCTGGGAAGCCCCTGAAAACATTTTAATTGTGGACAAAAGTTGAAATTTCTGGTAACCAGAGAGAGTTGGGTGGCAGCTGGGAATATGGAAGCAGAAACCAAATGGAAGTTTGAAGTTTCAACCAAAAAATGATATGGATAGTAAGGACACACTACACTTTATTTTAATTTAGAAGCACCTGATCTTAATAAGTCAATGGGGCAGAAAAGGGGGAAAAACATTGGTATTGTGGCTTGTATTTTGGCCTCTAGTTTCTGGAGGTAAAAAGGGTAATTTTTATAAGTCCTGAGTTTCTCATCTACAATAAGAGAGATTCATTGGAAACCTCCAAATTTCCTTTATCTCTCAGATTCAATAATTATAACACATAAGTAACTTGTAATTCTGTTGCTACCATTTCAAAGCACCTACACTGATTTCTGTGAGAACCATAAATAAGGGAATAGAAAACATGTGTTATATCTCATTTTTTCCATTACACCTTTATTTTATGGTAGGGCCAAGGCTCCAAGAATATCTCTATGATCTGCTGTGTACACACCCAGCCTGTAGGCCAAGATAAGTCTTGTAAAATCAACCATTCTGTTTCTATTACCGCACTGAGTCACTATAGCTGTAAAGTATAATATCAGAATCATGTCATAAGATGTCATGATACAAAGGTACTCAGTGTCAAGATACAAAGGTACTTAGCCTCATTCAAACCAAATATCTATTATAAAAATAAGTAAATACAATTTCGAGTGCTCAAGCCATCTGGGCTATTGGTACTGAACCTCCCCAATTGATTGCAACATTGAACAACCCTATATTTTCCCCAGTCATTAGGAACCTGGTCTTTGAATCTGAATATGAGCTGTCTAACCTGCATTCAGTTCAGTTCAGTTCAGTTCAGTCACTCAGTCGTGTCCGACTCTTTGCAACCCCATGAATCGCAGCACGCCAGGCCTCCCTGTCCATCACCAACTCCCAGAGTTCACTCAAACTCATATCCATCAAGTTGGTGATGCCATCAGCCATCTCATCCTCTGTCATCCCCTTCTCCTCCTGCCCCCAATCCCTCCCAACATCAGGGTCTTTTCCAATGAGTCAGCTCTTCGCATGAAGTGGCCAAAGTGTTGGAGTTTCAGCTTCAACATCAGTCCCTCCAATGAACACCCAGGACTGATCTCCTTTAGGATGGACTGGTTGGATATCCTTGCAGTCCAAGGGACTCCCAAGAGTCTTCTCCAACACCACAGTTCAAAGGCATCAATTCTTCGGTGCTCAGCTTTCTTCACAGTCCAACTCTCACATCCATACATGACCACAGGAAAAACCATAGCCTTGACTAGGCGGACCTTAGTCAGCAAAGTAATGTCTCTCCTTTGAATATGCTATCTAGGTTGTTCATAACTTTCCTTCCAAGGAGTAAGTGTCTTTTAGTTTCATGGCTGCAATCACCATCTGCAGTGATTTTGGAGCCCGAAAAAATAAAGTCTGACACTGTTTCCAATGTTTCCCCATCTATTTCCCATGAAGTGATGGGACCAGATGCCATGATCTTAGTTTTCTGAATGTTGAGCTTTATGCCAACTTTTTCACTCTCCTCTTTCACTTTCATCAAGAGGTTTTTTAGTTCCTCTTCACTTTCTGCCATAAGGGTGGTATCATCTGCATATCTGAGGTTATTAATATTTCTCCTGGCAATCTTGCCTCCAGCTTGTGTTTCTCCCAGCCCAGTGTTTCTCATGACATATTCTGCATATAAGTTAAATACGCAGGGTGACAATATACAGCCTTGACGTACTCCTTTCCTTATTTGGAACAAGTCTGGTATTCCATGTCCAGTTCTAACTGTT